>BHFT01057694.1:0-12470 GCA_004320025.1 Laticauda laticaudata
TTGACAGTCTGGTGGAATCATCTCTTCTATTCATGCTTTCAGGTCTTTTTTCAATCTCTATGCCTTCTCTGATGATTTAATTTAACCAACAAACAGAACACTGCTTTACCAACACATATTTCATATACAAAGGAAAAGATACAAGCAAATTGAAGGAGCTCCTATGGGATCACCACTGTCACCCATCTTTGCAAACCTGTTCATGGAAGAATTCAAATCCAGAGCCCTGGCTAATGCCACTCACTAACCCAAACTATGGCTAAGATACATCGATACATAATAATATTATGCCTGTGTTACATGTAGGAATCCAAATTAAAGCATTCATAAAAGATTTCTATCCAGCCTTTTTTAAGTATAACCAATAAAGAGAGCCTTCCTCCTCTCTAGATAATTGTTTCCATTATTAAACTGCTCTGATTAGGAACAATACAGTAATATTATTTAGTCACCATTTTCAAAATCATTACACAAGTAGAAAACTGCATTCTCAAGAAAAAAATGTCTTTTTTATTAGTGATTTAAAGTAAGTTCCAGAGACATCCAACTATTGTATTAATATATCTAAATCAGAAAAGGCTTTATATCACTTCAACAATGATTAGTGAATATAAGAAGATGCTATAAAACACTAGTGAATAAATAGCCTGGGTCTTTGTGAAGTGACTTGAATTCATCAAAGTATTTCATGCCACAGAAACCAAGTAAAATAGAGATATTGAACAATTCAGGTGACCTCAAAGTTGCTTCAAACCAGAGCTGCTGGACTCCTCAGCCTACTCCTCTGGGGTGGCTGAAGTGGTTTGAGGTGGGATCCTTTGGGACTCCCCATAGTATGCTGAGTACTATATCAACTAGATGGCCTCTAGTTCACCTTAAATTATTTCAGGCAATCCTGCGCCATATTGCTAACGATGCTCAGCTTGGATGCATTTCAATCAGTGCTGTGAGTGAAAAATCCTGTAAGCCTCCTGGTTGGTATGAGCTCTATAGAAAGAGGCTCAGAAAGCTGATAGGACTTCCATAGCAGAAAGGCAAGCAACACAGGAAAACATTTTACTTTGTGAAGCAGTTTCAATGGGGTACTTTGTTCAAACTTTTGTCAAAGGAAAGGGCTACCTTGAAGTTTTACAAAATGTGCTTTTATTCACAGCTATATTTTGATAAGATGATGACTTGCCTATCTCTCCCAAGGAATTTTTTCAAAGAGCGCCCAAGAAGGGATACAGTAGTAGGAGAGTAAATCTCCAGATCACACAGTTAGGCTTCTACTCCAATGAGTTGCTAGTTTACACCCAAATCTGCTTCACTGCCCATTATCCAAATAAATTAGCATCTCAGCTTTCAGAATTTTGAAATTATTTTCTGGAACTCTGAATAATTCTTCAAAGAGATGAGATACTTTGCAAATGTATTTTGAGTAAAATTTACAGCATTTTTCTCCAGGGATATGCAAGATGGCCATTATTTGTCTTCATAGAGCACTTTGCACACAGAAATGATTTTCTTTTTCAGCTGAGCAGGCAAGAGTTTCCTCACTGAGATGATTTGAATCCCCTTGAACTGCTGAATGAAGTCTTGAAGCAAAGCTATGTGACCACAAGCCCCTGTCACACAGCATGCGCAGTGAATGCTCTGCATCCGCTAGGCATATGCTAGGAATCCACTCTACATGTGCTTCATCCGCTCGGCATCCGCTCTGCATCCACTCTTTCTGCTGCGCATCCGCTTCGCTGTGCTCCCCTGGAAGCCCTGTGGATGTGCCATCTGCTTCCATCCGCTAGGCCTCCGTGGAGCATCCGCTTTCCATCCTGGCTACATCCTCTCCCCGTCCATTCCTTTCCATTGTTGTCCGCTCTGCTTATGCAAATTCGGGGCACTTTTGAGAGCGGATAACAATGGATGGAACATTTTCTCATCCGCTGTGTCCTTTTTACATAGGTTTTGCATCCATCGGCCAATGTGAAAGGCCCTTAAGAAGCCTAGGCATGGCTTAGCTCCTCTGTTCTGTACTGAAGCTGATTGCTGCTATGAAACTAAAACTGAAACTCCTTTCCTCTGCTTGTGTTTTGTATTTGGAACAGATTTCTTTTCAGGTAGGGAGGGGCAGTTTTCCTTAGCATCAGAGCGTGTTAATAATAATATACAAAATATTAATGTTCTAATGGTCATTTCAAAAAATCCTTTCTTAGTGAGCACCTATTGTAGAAGCCAAGAGGAACATTATTGCCAAAGTTCAAGTTTGTAGGCTTTACAGTTTTGGAGATTTTGTGATGACACGTGAGTGGTATTTCACTTTTATAGAGAGAGATGAGGATCAGATTTAGCATGTCATTGCTTTGTTTTATTCGGAATAGATAAGCTTCATTAAAACGATTTTATTCATGCTTGATCTTTGTATTCTTATTATCTCCTGTTCTCATTTTGTTAGCTTATTGGATCTTTACTTGTATTTCAAATCCAGCCTATGATATTCAATCCTTCTCACACATTTCATGCATTCATGTTCTTAACAGGCCACACAACTCACATCCTCAGCATAGCTTTCCTCCTTTTTAAATAGGTCAGAATTTATACCTTAGAATCAGTTGACATAATCCCGAAAAATGTAGACCTTGTAGTGAATCTACTAGAGCAATTGCTTTCCAAAATGCAGATCAACTTCTCCCTATGGAAATTCACACAAGGTATTTAGCCAAGCTCTGCATCTGCATTGCCCCAAAATCATCTTTTGATACTTTGTTCTCTGTTTTCTTCTTGTGAAAATATGGAAGTGAAGTGTGCTGAAATCCATAGTTTCCTTCCTCTTTATTGATAAAGTATTTCTGAAGTGCCTCTGATTAACTATAACAGGTAGTTTTGCTTATTATCTTCAATAATCTACTTGATATAGAATTCAAGGGAGCTGGAGAAGTGGGAAGGAAAAAAACAGTCTTAAGAGGTTATGGAAATTTAAATTTAAATTCATTTATGCAGCAGGCCCTGTATTCATTTAAAAAAAACATTAGATATTATCCTGTGATAAATTTAGCAAACACTTAGGTGAGGCTGCCTTGGGAGCATTTAATCATTGTATTAAGAAAGAAGAGAGCTAATTAGGTAGACAAATTTAAAAGGAGGGTGCAATGGATTAGCTGTTACTCATTTAAAAAGCAAATTGCTTGACAAGGCATGTGGGCAGGATGGGAGATAAAACTTCAATATGTTGAGGTGTGGTTCAATGCTCTGTGTATCCCACTTGCAGGGAAATGTGTATATAATGCAACCATAAATAATAAGTAAAGCAAATGTTACAAATATTTAGAAGAATGTTTAAAATTATTTTTTTCTCACAGAACTTAACCTTGGCCTAAAAATTGTTTTTATTTAAGAACAACTATGTAGGTAAAAACCATTGTGACCACTAGCTCAGGTAAATAACTGCACAAAGGGTCAGACAAGCTAAAAATTTGTGGTCCACATATTCTACATATTCTAAGGACTTTTATGAATCAAGGGGCAAAAGATAACTGTTCTTGTTTTATTTTGCTCAATTGTTTTTTTATTTGCTTCCTGCTCCTCTATTCATCTGATCATCTGTAACTATTATGTTATGTTAGAAATATGTTCTCTTTCTGTCTTCATTAGTAGTGGTCATCAATACTCCAGTTCTTTTTAAAAGGTTATCTCCAGCTGTAGTCATCAAGACACCCTAAAGGAATACTTTTTGTAATTTTATTATCAATTGAATTGTGCAAAAAGATTTCTCTTCTTGGCATTTCAGTTTGCTTCTTGTGTCTGTTTCTTGTATGTGCTTGCTGGAAAATAATTTGCATTGATTCTTTGTCTCATTGTATTGTATATAATGTTATCAAGCAAATGTTTATTATTTTCTTTGAATTAACCTTCAAACTAAACTATAAAATTTAGCTGTCTTAACTATTTGTGTTTTTTTAGGGAACATTTTACTGAAAATACTATTGCTAAGAAACGACTTTCACATTTCATGCATTTTTACAAACCTGACCCAATTATTAGGCTAAGTGAGTTGAGTGCCATAGAGAGCAGGAACAATCATCTAACTGTTCCTCCTTTAGTTTATACTCCTTTTTTGTTTGAATTTGCCTTGCACACCTCTAAACAGTCTGGCTGTCCACAGAGACTGTTGAAATAAAAAGCAGTTGTAGTCAAATCAGATTCTAAGCATGGAATGGGAGATGACTTATTCTTCACATTAGGCCACGAATGTGACTTCATGACTGTTTTCAGCTTTCTAAACAAAAGTATTTATAGACTGACAGCTTGAGGAGCAATGGATCCATTTGTGGGGTAGACTGTGTCTGTCTCAGACTTATCATTCCAGGAGCTTTTTCTGCTTATGAGAATAGGATATAGTCCATCTATCTGAGAAAAGTATTTGAACAAACAAAATCTGATTAAAAATAATAAAGCATGCCTTATTTTGCCTTGTAGTCTTTTAAGTCTCCCATGTTGGAATCTATAATTCCTCAGATATTGCTGAATGATCCGTCTAGAAAATCTCTTAGCAATTGTAGTAGATTAAATGGCCCTGATAGGGAAGTTAAGAAATATTCCAGCTTGGATTCTACTGGGGAAACAAAAAGTTTGACTTATATCAAGAACTATATCAAGCATTTCGTAAGAAAAGACAACCAATCTGGTGAGATTCTTTTGAACTGGTAAATCAACAATAGAGAAACCTCTTTAAGTACAATATATCTCTGTTATTCTGAGATATTTGAGATATTTGACTGCGCCAGACATTAATCTTGCCAGAATCACTGCTATTCCCCCTATCAGGGTCTTGCATCCACTCCAGCAATAGCCAACTGAAAGATGAGCTCAGTAACATCCAGAGGATATGATAAAATGCATATAGTTAGTTGGCGCACCTAATCCAATGTCTCTCCTAACATTTGGTCACGTTTACCTATCATATTGACTCTCCATATCCTGAATCTGGCCTCTCATACACAAGCCTCTGTGAATGGCAACCACCATCTTCCCAGATGATCTCAGCATCTCAACATCAACTCAGTTCAGTACTTTAGGGCCTCAGGTGCTTCGTCTTTAAACCAATTAAAAATAAAGTCCAAAAGAAGCAGCTGTTTGCAATGTGAAATTATCCTGGCTATTTAGTCTTTCTAGTAGCAGTACTATTTTCTCTCTTTTTTAGGAGCAGTATTGTTTTCACTGAAAGGAGCAAGTCTCCCACCTGAAAAGAAGTTCAGGGAAATCATTCACTTTACTACCTACGGGTTTGATGGAGTATCTTAGAAAGGTCACTTATGTCCAGTTCTAGCTCTAACATAGTGGGCATGTAAATCATACACTTTTTTTCTTAATGGCTGACAGCTGCTATAGGCCTCTGAGTGTCATAAAGAAAGCTTTATTTCAAAAAGCAGTGATAGGGTCAGTGTAAAAAGGGAAATTTTAATTAATTAAATTTAAATATACTGTATTTTTCACATTATAAGATACACCTTTTGTTCCCCAAAAAGTGAGTGGGAATGTCTGTGCGTCTTATAGAGTGAATGTTCCCAAAGCTCCAACTACCCACTTGCCCCACCCTTCAGCCTCTGCCTCCCAGCAATTTGCCTCCTTGCAGCAAGCAACAAACAGCCTAGTCAATTTTAGCACAGCCTGATTTAGCACAGGCAGCTGATTGGCAGTTGGATTGGCCTCCCGCAATACTGCTGATCAGCTGTTCCAGGCTGCGGGGATCACCACCACTCATTGCTGCCCATTGTTGCCTCCAAACATCCCATTTTCAGCCTCTGTGGTCCCATTTTCAGCTTCCATGCATCCTGTTTTTGGCTCATTCCAGGCAGCGGGGATTTGGCAGTGGTGGCAAATGGTGGTGGCAGCTGCGGCAATCTTTGCCACCTGGAATGGGTCAGAAATGGGGCATGTGAAGACTGAAAATGGGGCACACAGAGGCAATGATAGGCGGCAGCAGCCAAGAGCAGCGACAGGAGAATTGTGTTGCGGTGATCCCCGCAGCCTGGAATAGCTGATCGGCAGTACTCCAGGAGGCCGATCCAACTGCCAATCAGCTGCTTGTGCTAAATCAGGATGTGCTAAAATTGACTAGGCTGTTTGCTGCAAGAAGGCAAATTGCTGTGAGGCAGAGGTAGATTTTTTTTTCTTGCTTTCCTCACCAAAATCTAGGTGCAAATGCTGAAGCTTCTTATAGTGCAAAAAATATGATAGTTGATATGATGCAGTCTTATGTCACAATTTCCCTTAACCTTTTTCAATTGACAGGGGATCTAAGTACCAATGGACTAAAATGACTTTCCTCAAATATTAAACATTATAATTTGATAACATCTTTTGTAGCTTGGGACCTAATGCTATGAACTACAGAGTTTCTGCCTCTTAGGCAGAAATTCTGCCTTCAGAAAATACCTGCATATATTTCTTTATTTTGGTTTATCTATAAGTAAAAAGGCTCCTCTGAATTTCCTGGTTCACAATAGAGACACTTACTGAGGACTTTTTTCTGAATCTATTTCTCTTTTTACTTTTCCCATCCAGCTCCCGCCCCCCCTCCAGCACTTCTATCTTTCTATCATCTGACAGCTTCCACTCTACGGACTATCTCTTTGTGCGTTCTCCATCTTTAGGGACTGCAAACAACAGACACCTTGTTAACACTACCTAATGGAATTCAGCTTGCACACTATGAAATGCTTAATGCTCAGGCCAGGGAAAGTAATGGACTGTCTTGCTACTGAATGATGGAAGCTCTGGCTCAATGTGGCCATTTATTTTAGAGAACACTGTTTTTCTTTCAAGTTGTTAATTGAAAAGAAAAAGAAACTGACAAAGAACTCAAGTGTCAACGGAAGAACATTAAAAAGAAATCACACTTTGAGAAAATAAATGGAATGGAAATAAAGTTACTTGGAAATGTAAAAGGTATTAAAAATATCCAAAATGTCTGTTTATGGGACTGCAATAAAATAAAATTTTATCAAGATGTATATTATGAGGTTTTTGGAGGCATTAATAAATTGGTCTAGAATAGGGGTGTCAAACTCGTGCCATCACGGCAGTGTTACGTGATGTATTGCAACTTTTCCCCCTTCACTAAACAGGGTGGGGGCAGGGCCAGCACATGATATATCTGGCCCCCAGGCCATGAGTTTGACACCCCTGCTCTAGAATCTAAAGTTTCTTGGTCCAATTTCTCTTTTGTTCATTGAAGATCAATGCAAATTCTGAGTACCCAGGCATTTCTTTCTTTGGTCTTTATTGCCACAAATTGTAGGTACCACCAAGAAACAGATGCAGGTGATCAGCAATGCACCCAAGCATGAATAAAAATGCAGCCAGCCCTGCATTTTAATTTTATATATCATAAAATGCTTCTAAGCTGTGCTTATATGTTAAAGTAGGATTACAAAAGTTTGTCAAACTAACAACTACGCTTCATCTTTGATTAATTTGATAAGTCCACATTCCAAAAGGAAAGGAGGATAGAGTTACAAAAATAAAAATATTTAAAAATAATAATAATTAAATTATAATAATTAAGATGCTTATTCTATTTCAATTTCACAACTGGATTAGTGAAATAAACATTTTAAATAATATATTTTATTAAATATTATATTATTACGAATATTAATGTAATTAATAACATACTTTATATATATTAAATATAACTTTCAGAAAATATTTTATGGAGGCTCTGTGGGCTATATTCAAAACTTTTGGTGCCGTGTACAGCCCTAGAACTTCAGATTCTGCATCACTATTTCATATAGGATAGCCATGGTCAGTTTTCAATAAAGCTTAGTCTCTTGTTACATCTGAACTCAGGGAATCATGAATCTAATTAATTGGACATCTGAATTGACCAAACATGAATCTGAGTAAGTCTATAGTCGACTCTTGACTGTTTAAGCCTGATTGTTGCTCTTCAGGAACACAAATGAGAATGGGAGATAATAAATTTGAGAAACAATCCCAACTGTGTCAGGATACCTGGAATTAAGAAAAGAACTAAGCTTGTCCTCTCAGTATATTTAAAGTAAAAATATATATGAGAAAATGAAGCCACAATTGTATGCAACATGCACCCACAGAAAATAAGATATACCACAGGTTTAAAATTAAACCTAGATCTTCAGGAACTGCAATACTGATTTCAAAAAGTGGTTGACTGTCATCAGTAGAAAAGGTGACTTGGTAACCCAGGATTCTGTCTCTGTGCCTGTCAGCTGTGATACATGGCAAGACATTGTGAAGGACCTCTCATCTGTCGTGCCCAAACACATTGAGGGAAAAGAAGCACTACCTGACAGCATTACAAAGCAGGCATTCATAGAATCACTGATCATAGAGATGAAGAGCTGGAAATGGACATTGAGGCCATCAAGTTAAACTTTTGCTTAGTAGAGGGAGACAAAGTTTCCCTCAAAATAGACATCTAGCCTCTGCTTGAAAAAGCCACTGAAGAGGAATCCTCCATCTGTCCAGATAATTGGTGCCACTGTTGAAATATTCTTATGGTTTTCTAATATTTCTTTAGAATTTATGTCTGCTCACCATAATTCCTGCATAAAATGGGAAAGCACAATATCGCATAAACTCTTAAATCATAACCATAATCATAAGGGTGTCTGCAAAGGAGAGCAAAATTTATCGCACCAAGGTAGTTCTATGTTCCCACCACCATTAAAAATAGAGGAAAATCAGTTAAATGGAAACCTTTTTATGTTTTATGGGAATAATTAATTTATATAAGATATTTCACTTATGCTTACATGCCTACTTTGCAGACTAGTTATGGAAGATTTCCAATTATTCATTGTGTCTATTGTTGTAATAAACAAAACAAAGGTCTTAAGACTTGCCTAATAAACAAAAGAGACTTAACATATCCTGTCTGGTATTTGATTTATCTAAAAAACCAATAAGATGGGTTTTTGTTTTCATTTTTGTTAACCACATTTGTTTTCATTGCTTATTCTGTATAAAAACCCCTATTACCTAAATATTATATCAATGCTGGCTGGGAAATTCTGGGAGTTGAAATCTACAAAGCTTAAAAATTGTCAAAGTTGAGAAACACTGTCTGACAAATTTTCTACCACAGTTTATCAGAGGTTGAGGTGTCTAAAAAAGAGGTAAAGAAGCTTTTCAATTCACCTCTGCTTTGAAGTATATTCAAAATCCTATATCAAGAAGACTTAGCTATTGGCATATTAACCACTGAAGTTGACTCAGAAGAGTTACACTTCAAGAGAGAAAAAAACCCATAAAAACTCTTCTTCTCAAGCTAAAGCCATTGTCACACCGAACCAACAGATGCAAAGAGGATGTAAAACGGACAAAAATCCGTTCGAAAATGCAATGTACTCACTGGCTCCGTTTGGCTTCCTCTCTATCCGTCTAGCATCCGTCTATTGACGTTTCATCCGCTCCAAAAGTTTTGGGCTGCCTCAAGAGAGAGATCTCCCTGCAGCCTTGTTCCAGCTGCTTGCAGCTCCTGCCAGCCTCCTGCCAGCCTTGCTGCAGCTGGCCTGCAAGCCTTGCTGCCAGCCGGTCTGCCTGCCAGCCTTGTGGCCTGCCTACTGCCAGCCTTCGCTGCTGCTACGTGAACCAGCCTTGGTTATGGTCCTGGCTGCAGCTTTGGTGCCGTGCCTACTGCATGCAGCTTGGTGCCTGCCTCCCTGCAGCGTTGGTTGCCTGCCCTTGGTGCAGCTTCCTGTTCCAGCGTTGGTCTGTGCTGCGCAGCCTTCCTGCAGCTGCCTGCCCAGGCTTTGCTGTCTGCTGCCTGCAGCCCTTGGCAGCCTTCTCCTGCAGCGCTTGCTGGGCAGCCTTGGTTCCTGGCCACGGCTCCTGCCAGCACTAGCACTCCACAACCATGCGGAAGCACAGCAAGCTCAGCCATCTGTGGCCAGCGCTCGGGCAAGAGGGAGCAGGCTTACCATCGCGCCCTTGGCCTCCGTCTGGTTCTGCTGGGTGCGTTCTGCAGCACGCGGGGTCGTTCTGTCTGGGCTGAGGGCATTCTGTGCTGGTCTGGCTGTTGGAGGAGCTGATGACAAGCATTACTCCAGGGGCACAGCCACCTCACAGCCCCTGGACGCTTCACACCTTGAGAGCTGAGCGGGACAAAGAGGAGTGCCAGAGACTTCTTTTTCTGGTTTTAGTAGGGCTTCTTGTTAATAAAGTCTATTTGTATGGATTCACACACTTGCTTCGAATTTCTTTTTTTAATAGAAGTTCTGGGTGGAAACTTGTTAGAAATGGTTTGAAGCTTTGGCTGCTTTGTGGGGATGGTGTAAGGATACGCTTTTGGGCTGTGGTTAGGATCCTGTGGGGATGGGTAAGTAGCTGGTTGCGGATGGGTTAGGATAGGCAGTTAGGATAACTAAACTCCAGTGCAATGCATAAGTGGGACTGTAGTGGTCCGCGCTCCCAGGAGCCACACTATGGCCGTTTATTATCAATAATAATGCTAATAATTCATACCACGTCATGTCAACATAAACTCTTGGTATAAACGGCTGTTCATTGTAAGCCAACCAAACATAGCAAGGGAACAATCTGGCATCAAGTGTGATGGAGCAGCAGGCCTGAAAGGAAGGCATTCATCAGCATCTTACATGCTGTTTGCGCACTTCCACTGCTACCAGCTGGGGAGGTTGCACCAGTGGTTTCAGGAGGTTGCGCTGGCGTTCTTCGCTTCATGTGAGGGCTTTGATTGGGGCCTTGCACATCCTCAAGTATGATCAGGTTTTCGCCTTGCGTGCTCCATTCCAGGCCTTCCATGTCCCCATTGCTTGCTGGTGGTATCAGAGCGACTGTTCTGCGAAGACTGGTAGCGGTGCGGCATGAGATTGTGCAGGATTGCAGGGAAGCTCCATGATCGCTACTGCACGGTCTCTGGGCATGCTGCATGGTGGTGAGAAGTACCTGGAAACGTGGTGCAAAAGGCCTTCTCTACCACGCGCGTGCGGCGCTTGGCCCCTGGACAGCCTGTAGTTGAAGATGCCCTCTATTCACGGGTGAGGGCATTTGGAAGGTGTAAGGCTTCATGAGGTAGGTTTGTGAAGGGAGAAGGCGTATCCCGCCACGATGAAGGTCAGGGCACACGCTTTTGTGTCGTTGGGCAGGGGTTTGGTTCTGGGAAACGCACGATGGGTTGCCTTCGCGCTCCCTCCTTGAGGTGACTGGCGTTGTATTCTGGGCATGCTGAAGATGAGGGCGCAGTTGCCTGAAGCATCGATGGCACATTAACTTGTAGTCAGCATTGACACACAATGGTGACGGAGGAACGATGCTGAAGAAGCCCTTGGTAGTTGGAAAAATAAGTGGAGCCCTGATTGGGTGGCGTTTTTCAGGCCACGTGATTGCCACCTCATGGCTCCAACGGTGTGGGGGAAAGTTCCAACTCTGAATACCATGTGTCTGGGGCGAAACTTTCTTCATCCTTCTCAGTGGAGGGCCACTGGGAGGAGCTCCTCGCATGTACTTCTTGTGATGATGGCCTTGGCACACTTCTCTGACCACGGAATGGCTGATGGGTGTTGATGGCACGCGGCTCCAGCCGCAGCTGCATGCTCCTGTAGGAGGCCCTGAGGCCAGGTGGCGAGAGTGAGTGCACCTTGAGCCCAGGTTCCAGGCTGGGCGGAAGCTGGGTGTTTGCCTTGGTCAACTGGGGGTGGTCAGGCACTGCGAGCAAGTTTGTAAACATGGCTGGAGGCATCCTCATGCGAAGTTCTGGGAAGCGCCCGACGTGTTTAGTTCCTGAGCTCCCATAGCTTTTGGTGACAGTCCAATCCTGCTGCTCTTCTGGCGAACCTATCTTCGGATTCTCAGACATTTTTGTGGGTGGCATCCATTTTCTCTTCTCAAAGTAGAGTTTCGACGAAGCGCCTAGGACCAGGATGGCCGTTGTACAGCACGTGTTTGGCACGAAAGATGTTGGATGCCGACAAGGTAAGCGACTGGTTGTTAGCAATCCACGGTGGCGACCAATGACTGGATGCTGTGGAAGAGCAAGCAGGCAGAGCGAAGGTCGCAGAGGTCTGGCAGCCGGCTGGGGGCCTTGCGTGGGTGCTGAAAAGAGAGATGCAGACGAGTTACCTGCCCTTTTTATAGGCAGTATAGGTGGTGCCTGTTGCTCTTAGGCAATCCTCCTAGGCGATTGCCTCTAGGCACCTGTAGACATCGCGGATTAAATATCCGTATGATGAGGTCCGCCTCTGCGGAACGGAGAGTTTGTGATTCTGTTTTACACCGCTATTGGTTTCCATGCTGCAGTCTGTCTTCGGCATGCCGGTAGTGTAGTAATCATTGCTTCCTCGCTGGCGGTCGGTGTGTAGCAGCAGATGCGAGTATGTGCCGGCGGAGATGGAGTGGGATGCCGTCGTCGGATAGTATGTGCGGGATGGCGTAGCGGATGCAGAAGCGGACGAATGGATACTGTTGATTCCGGCAAGTGTTGTAGA
>BHFT01057697.1:0-40279 GCA_004320025.1 Laticauda laticaudata
AGAGAGAGATCGGGGACAGGCTCAGGGTGTCGGTGTGCGAGATGGCTTTGGCCGGTTCTGTGGAGTAGTGTGTAGGAGTAGGCAGTGAGTAATTCAGACCACTCGTCATTCTAGGAGACAGAATGTTTGGGGTTGGCTTGTTTCCTGCAGGATCCAAGGAGAGGCTTGTGGTCGGTTAGCGATAAAAAGGGTCTACCGTAAAGGTACTCATGGAATCGTTTGACCCGCGACGATTGCCAGGGCTTCGCGATCGAGTTGCTTGTAATGCATTCCACTTTGGAGAGCATCTTTGAGTAAAAGGCGACTGGTGCCTCTCTGCCGTCTGGAAGCCGGTGACTCAGGATGGTGCCAAAAGGTGAAGCATCGCAGGTGACCTCAGTGACAGGGTATTGCTAAACTGGATAACAACGGTGTCTGACGTTAATAGATCTTAATACCTTGAAGAGCTTTTTGTTCCTGGTGGCCCAAGTCCAAACATTTTTTTTTATCTACACACCGAGTGTAGGGGTTCTGCTATTGTCGCTTTTATGAGGCAGGAACACAATGTAAAAGTTTATGAGGCTAAGAAGCCCGGAGATTGGTTTTGTTTCTTGTCTGGGAGCGTCTCTGATAGTCTTTACCTTCTTTTTCAGTTGGGTGAATGCCATGCTCATGCGATTAAATAACCAAGAATTCGACCCGGTTAGTGGCCAGTTCACATTTCTCTTTCTTGACTTTTAGGCTCATTTTCTGAAGGGAGTTAAGACTTCTCTAAGCCTGGTCTCTAGCTGGTTGGCGTTTTTTGCTGAGACCAGTACATCGTCGAAGTATGGAACGACACCTTTGATTCCGTTTAGTAGGTGTTCCCATGAGGCTTTGGAAAATGCCTGGGGCAACGCTAACACTGAATTGGAGGTGGTTACATTTGAATGTCCCTCTATGTGTTTACTATCATTTGTGCCTCTGCTGTTTTGGATCATGGGTAGTTGCTGATAAGCTTGTGCTAGGTCGAGTTTTGCAAATATTTTTCCTCCCCCTAGCGAGTGCAATAAATGTTGCACACTGGTAGGTATGCACTTTGTTGGAGTGCATGGTTCAGGGTTGCTTTATAGTTCCCACAGATGCGCACTGACCCATCTGTTTCTGGTGTTACAATAGGGGTTTCCACTTGGCATGGTTGACTGGTTCTAAAACCCCTTGGGCTACATCAACTTATTCAGCTGTTCATCAATTTTTGGTTTAAGCGCGAATGGAACATGTCTGTCTAGGCTAAATGAGATTGGGGTCCCTTGGTACTTGCCTAGAGTCCCGTCGAATACATCTTGGAATTCGTGGAGTAAGTTCTCCTCCCAGTTGGTGGTAGAAGATGTGGTTGATTCCGGTCATTCCCGACTCCAAACAGGTGTGAACACATTCTATTCCTAGCAGGCCTAGGGTGGTCATGGTCGACGTAAGTTAGGGGCAAGACTTTGGCATGTTGTTTTAAATTCGACTAAAAAAATGTCCAAGGCCAATTACAGGGATTCGATTTCCCCTCTGTAGTCTTTTTAGCAATGAGTTTTTGTTTCTTTAGTTCTTTCTGCTTGATGTTTGGAATTAAGCGCTGAATGGTATTCCAGGATACCATCGCTAAGAATGACCCTGAGTCAACCCATCTTGCAGGGTCTCCCCTCGATGCTCACCTCTATCTGAACCTTCTTCCGCCTTCTGCCTGGCATTATTGATGGTGACTGTCTGATGCGTTTTCTTCTCTGTCACTGGTTCTTTATTTCGGTTTCATTGGTTGCCGGCTTGTCTGTCGTCGTGTCTGGGAGGGGTGCTGCCACGTCTTTTTGGACTATGGCTCTTTTTGTTGCAGCAGACCCTTTCGATGTGCCCCCTTTTATTACAAGCCCGGCATATTGCGCGCAAGGAATCTGCATTCAGACCACGGTGATTGCCTCTACAGCCGCGCACATTGAAATTCCCACTGATTCTTCCTCTTTTCGCACCATTTTCTATCTGAATAGAGTCTATGGACATCTTCGTCGTCATTTTCGGTGTACTCTGGGTTTCAACGTCCTCATGGTGGGTTGTCACTGTGGGCTGTTTCTTTCCTCCTTCTCTGTCTTCTTTCCTTCATTTGGGTCGGCAGGTCGGGAACTGCGTTCATTTGTCTCATGGTGGTTGCTGACTTTTTCACTGGCGTGGTGGTGGTTGCCTCAGCAATGGCCTCGCCACAGTTATATTCGGCTGTTGAGTAGTTTGCTCTGAAGGATGAGTCTTTCAGGCGCGAGGACTACACGGTTTCTCATAGCCTCATCCATGTTTTGAAACTCACATGCTCTCAATGTGTCTCAAGGCCTCCACAAAGTCTGCAATGGTTTCATCCTCTTTCTGGTCCCTTTTGTAAAATTCATGTCGTTTGATGAGATTTGAAACCACCGGTGCATAGTGTGGTTTCAGAGCATTCGGTTAAGGTCGGACCAGGTCATCTGCTTGACATCTCTGGGTTTCGCCAGCACCTTCACCATTTTGAATACGGCCGGTCCACAGTGTGTAAGGAAGACAGCCTCTTCCTTTCATCCGAGAGTTCTTACATCTCGTAAGAACATAAGAAAGCGATCGAATACGATTCCCAATCCTTACATCTGGATTGAAGGGTGCGGGTGGCACGTTGTTACCAGCCATCTCTTTTGCTCGGTTCAGATCACCGCGTGCTTGCGGTCTCTGCTTCTACGACGATGCCACCTTCATTGCCAGTGTTCGTCCAGAAAGAAGCGCAGGAGACCGGGGTTCCCAAACAACAACTCTTTATTTCAAACCACTAGGTAAGAAATGGAAATATAGCCCAAGCCGCGCAGCCTTTATATAGTGGCTAGCCTGCCTGGCTTGTGGCAATGACAGTTATTTAATTCTTCCACCGTTTTGGCGGCTTCCAGATTGGTTTGCCTCGAACCAATCCATAAGTGGCCTTTTCGGCCAATCAGAATGGAGTACTTGGAACCTACCAAGTTCCATACAGAACAGAAGAGATATTATAATATGTAAAATCTTTGTATTTAGAAAGGGGATGATTTACCTAGGGCCATCAGCTATTTAACGACTAGCCATCAGAAATGTGAAGGAAACTAAACTATTACAATCCTTTTACATTTAACCATTCTTGATACCAACCATTTTCTCAATCAGGTTTCCTTCATGTGTTTCTCTCTCTCTCTCTCTCTCTCTCTCTCTCTCTCTCTCTCCCTCTCTCTCTCTCTCTCTCTCTCTCTCTCTCTCTGTGTGTGTGTGTGTATGTGAGAAAGAGAGAGAGAGACAGACAGACAGGCAGGCAGGCAGGCAGGCAGACACAGAGGGAGACAGAGACAGGCAGAGAGAGAGTCAGAGAGACAGAGAGAGAGACAGATACACACAGAGAGACAGAGAGACAGATAGAGAGACAACAAGAGAGACAAAGACAGCAATTTTTGTACAAATGAAGGAGAGTTGTCTTTATCAGTTCTGAGGGGGAGGAGGAAAATTAAACAACAGTCCATCAGCCATGTGAACAGGCAACACAAGAGAAATTGGTCTTGGCAGAAAGTGCAGCTTGTCGCTATAACAATACACTGCAATAGATGAATAAACAGATCTCTCCTGTACTTGTCAGAGATGAGATCTCATCTTCTGGTGATTTTTTTTCAAATTCAAAATGAGCAAAAATGGGAAGGTCAGGCCAGCTCTGCTGTAATGAATGTGGGTAGGTAAGTGAGAATTCAAGATAAAATGCAGCATGCTGTTTCTTGCTCCATCGACTCTTGACTCTTGACAAATATATCTTTTCTTTTATGTACGCCGAAAGCATTTGCACCAAGACAAATTCCTTTTGTGTCCAACCACACTTGGCCAATAAAGAATTCTATTCTATTCTATTCTATTCTATTCTATTCTGTTCTGTTCTGTTNAAGAATTCTATTCTATTCTATTCTATTCTATTCTATTCTGTTCTGTTCTGTTCTGTTCTATTCTATTCTATTCTATTCTACCAGAAGAAAGAAAATATTTAAGGCCAACCAAACAAAGAAAACCTTCTTTACTCCTTTTCAGCCTAATCTTTGCACTTATCCTTGTATGACACGAAAGGTAAAAAGAACTAGGAAGGACTGCAGAGAAGCAGAGAGGAAAATCTGCACTGTTGACAAAGTTCTGTTGTCCTTCTTACCAAGCTCCAAAAATGTCAAGGCACATTTGAGAGAGCACTAAACATTTTCCCGCTTTCCCTATAACATAATGTCAATCTTGTGTTCAGTCTATTTACAGAATAGAGTATAGAATAATATTCTTGGAATGGACCTCAGAAGTCTTCTAGTCCAACTGTATACTCAAGAGAAGACCCTATGCCATTCCAGACAAATAGATGTCAATCTCTTCTTGAAAAATATCCTGCAATGGAGCATCCACAATTTATGGAGGCAAACCATTCCACGAGCCAATTGTTCTCATGGTCAAGAAATTTATCTTTAATTCTACATTGGATCTCTCCTTGTTAAGTTTCATCCATTACTTCTCATCCTGCCCTCTGATGCTTTGGAGAATAGGTTGAATTCCTTGTCTTTGTGGCAGCCCTTCAAATATTGGAAGACTGCTGTCTAGTCATCCCTCATATTTCTCTTTATTAGACTGGACTTACCCAGTTGCTGCAACCATTTATCCTCTTTCTAAAGTCTCAACATCTTTTTTGTATCATGCTGACCAAAGCTGGATATGATATTCCAAGTGTGGTCTTATCAGAGCAGTATAAAGCAATACTAACACTTTATGCGACCTTGATGCGATTCATCTGTTGATGTTTTTGTTGAATCTTTTCTGTAATTTGTCTGGTTTCAGATTTCCAAACAAAATTCAGCCTGCTTGACTCCCCCATTATTGCTGTGGCTTACTGCTCTTATCTATAAATCTCCATTCCTATTCTTGCAGGCTGCAAATCCTCAAAATTATATTCAATGCTTCTATCATTGATTAAACATGAAACATGGAATATCCTTGATTGGAGTCAAACATTCATTCTTTAATTTGTTAGCCAATCCAGGCTTCTTTGAATAAATCAAGGACTTTGCTAAGGAACATCTGTTCTGCTCCCATTTCAACATGTTGCACCCTGCGGGTAAACTAGGAATGAAATCTCATCCTGGCCATTTTAATTATGTACTTACACTTTCTTCAACACGAGAGTGCTCTTAATGCAAAGCAGTTTTGTATAATACTTGCAGCTAGGTCTCTAACATTTGCACCATTGTAATCATTATGTTTTATCCCTTCATTGCCTATAGTGGTCTTGTTGGAGGCTTAATCAAATTTGAGATAATTAGAATATGATTATACATACCTACTTCATGCCCATTTCCTACTAAAGGGGGAAGCACCACTTGGCTTTCTTCTGCCCGATCTGAGAACCAATTTTGTGATCAAACTCTATTTGGAACAAATTGAATTAGGGAAGACCTTGCTACTAAAGCTTTATGTTTGTTCTCCAGCTAGCCTTGATTCATCCACACAAGCATATGCTGGTTGTGATGCCAACAGCTGATTGTCTTCTTTCTCTGGCTGATTAGCTTTTACTCAAGGTTGTTTTCCATTCATTCCATACTGTTTTTGGAGGCCTGGGGTTAAAGAAGCAACTGTATTCAATTGGATTTAATTAAGCTGCAATAACTAAACAACACAAAGCTATTTAGGCTATGGGAGTTTAGCTTGGTCTTCATTAAAGCTGTGTGATTACACTTTGGAAGAAATTATTTTAACCCTTGGATCAGGAGAAGTTTAGCCCCATTTGGAGACAGGAAGGTGGACTAGATTACAACTGGCTAAACCCAAAAGTGGGATTCTACTGGTTTGGACTGGTGGCCCCAACCCCCCATCCCTGCCCTAGTCTGTCCTTTATTTCTGTGTTTTGCAGCTCAGCTGATTCATGCGGCACAACGGATAGCTGCAGGGGTGGGATTCAAACGGTGTTACTACCGGTTTGGTGAGTATACTGCACACTCCTGTAAAAAACCTTAAGCTGTGCTGCCCAAACAGCTGAAAAGCACTGCGTGCAGGTGTGCAGCATTTGAAAAGCCTCTTTTTCTCTGCTTTTTCAACCTCAGTTGTGCCGCACAAAGCAGCTGAGATTGAAAAAGCAGGAAATAAAGGACAGGTAAGAGCCCAGGTGGGCAGGTGGCCCAAACAGCAGCAAACACAGAACCAGTTTGGTGTCTGCTGCTCTTCAAAGCGACTGGTTCTATAGAGCCAGGCAGAACCGGTAGAATCCCACCCTTGGATTGCTGCACCTCAGCTGTTTTACTCACTGGGGCTGCAGTAGAAGGTAAGTATTAGAGCTGACATGCTGAGTTTACAAATGCTGCACATGGGTGCAAAGCGTGCGCTCACTGAACCAGTTGTTACACTGGTTGGATCCCACCCCTGGCTAAACCGCACCATCTAAGAACATGAATTATGGTTCCAGCCATAATTAACCAAGAAATAAGATCTAGAAAACCACTTTGAAAGCTACATTCCTATACATAGCCACGTCCACTCATATCTTGAGAGTAAAAGTCACTAAATTAGATAGTCCTAAGAATGTGTTGTGAATTAAGATTCAAACAAATTGATGTTTCCATGTCTGTGCCATAAAACAAAGAAATTATTCCTGTCCATTTTCTTGAAGGAACAGATTTAACAGATTAACAGAGTTGGAAGGGACCTTTGGTCATTTCATACAATCCCCCACCCAAGCAGGAGACCCTACACCATTTCTGACTAATAGCAGTCCAATCTCTTCTTGAAAGTCTCAAGTGATGAAGCTACCACAACTTCCGAAGGCAAGCTGTTCCATTGCTTGATTGTTCTCACTGTCAGTAAGTCAACGTCTAGCTGACATGGCTTGACTGATCAATAAAATCTTAATAGTTAATGCTTAATAATGTGATTAAAAATGTATGAGGACATGACAGAGTCAGAGGCTAGATTGGGAACTCAAAAAAGACCATCAAAGCAAGACGGTTCCAAATTGTTCCTAAGAAAACCAAATGCATTTGGTTTGATTTATGAGAATCAAATTTGATGCAAAGGAGTCTTTTATTTTTTAATAACTCAATTGAAGGATGCCATCTGATAACTCAGAGCGGTTTATGAAGCAACAGATTTTTTAAAAAAAATATTAAGAGGAAATGTGCCCATCTGAGTACATTTTGATGAAAACAAACTAAATTCATACCCATGCTGTACTGTTAGGCGAGGAACCCACAATTTTGCAGCACATTACAAGATGGCGATAAGCAGGGTTTTTTTTTAATGCATGGAAATTCTATATTGCACACTTCAGTGCTTTTTCATTTTGTTATTGTTCACACTTTTAATTGGGACTTTTATTTCCCATTCACTGTAAAAATGTATTCAGTTACATTTAAAAAAAAAAACAATAATCCTTGCTATACTATTCTTAGAACTTCTGAGGTTTGTGTTTCCTTTTATGAGGTACTTTAGGACTAACGGATAGCATCAAGGGCAAAGAGGTTTAGCAGGAAAGGCAGAAAAAGAGGAGATTTGATAGGAATTTCTCTTCCTCTCTCTGACATTCACACAAAAGAAGTCTAAAACATCATTCCATAAATTGTGGATACATACAGAAGATCTGGGGGGGAAACCCCCCAACAAACTGAAATCTAAACCAGATTTTTTTTAAAAAAATGGAATATATTTTTTTAACTTGAGAGATGAGTTCACAGGAGGTTGAGAAAGTCACTCAATTTGAAATGAGCATTATTCATTCCACTTTTAAACTCCAGCCAGAAAAATAGGGGACCTGATTAATTAAGAGGTTTCTTTGAGTGATAAAATGACACCATGGACTAGAAATATTTCCCACGAATGGTTGGAACATCATCCTTTGTGATTAAAGGCATTTTTAACCACGATCATCTTCAACTACTCCTAGGTATTTATTGATTTTATTTATTTTGTCAAGCGATTATGAGATAATAGGTATAAGTATAAACATAGTTATGAATACATGAAATGGATACATATAAGAAAAATAAAAAGAATCAATAGGACAGGGACAGTAAGCACATTGGTGTGCTTATGCATGCCCCCTACAGACCTCTTAGGAAAGGGGTGAGATCAATAGTAGAAAGTCTAAGGTTAAAGTTTTTGGGGTTTGGGGAAAAAAACCACAGAGTCAGATAGAGTATTCCAGACACTGACCATTCTGTTGCTAAAGTTGTATTTCTTGCAATCAAGTTTGGTACGGATTACCTTGAGTTTGTATCTATTTTCTACTCTTGTATTGTTATGGTTGAAGCTGAAGTATTCATTGACAGGTAGGATATTGCAATATATAATTTTATATACTATACTTAGATCAGATATACAGTATATATGTACATATATATATACATGTATATGTATAGATACAGATATGTATAGGGGATTGTGCTTGTTTGGAAATGTAATTTTTTAAAAAAGTACCTAAAAATTCAATTTGATGCAAAATAGTCACAACCAGAGGTAGTATTCAGCAGGTTCTAACCAGTTCTGGAGAAATGGTAGCGGACATTTTGAGTCATTCAGAGAACTGGCAAATGCCACCTCTGACTGGCACTGCCCCCATCTATTTTCGGTGTCCCAAGTCCCAGTTGATTGGCTGGGTCTTCTTTTGTTGCCCTACTTAAGAGAATGGAGCTGGAAAGCAGGTTAGTGGGGTAGGGAGGGAATGGAGATTTTGCATAACTTTCCCCCAGGAGTGGGGAGGGAATGAGGATTTTGCAGTGTCCTTCCTCTGCCACGCCCACCAAGCCATGCCATGACCACCAAGCCATGCCCAAAAAATTGATAGTAATTTTTTTTGAATCTCACCACTGGTCAATGTTGCTTGGAGATGTATGGTCAGAAGGTCCACAACCTACTTTAAAAAGTCTTTTGTGTTCTTTAATAGTATTACCTTGTTTAGAAAATCCCTACAGCCTTATTAACTGGATCTTATAAAGGTATAATGAAAAATAGCCTCACTTTTAAAAAAAGAAGACAAAATAAATCCTTAACTAAAATAACAAAACAGCAGAAATTAAAATACAAAATGCAACATTAAAACACTAAAATGTTAAAGAAAGCTTGCACAAATAATATATTTTGATGTAACAGATTATCAGATTTGGAAGAGACCTTGTGGGTCATCTAGTCCAACCCCCTGGCCAAGCAGGAGACCCTACACCATTTCTGACAAATGGAAGTCCAATCTCTTCTTGAAAGTCTCAAGTGATGGCGCTCCCATAATTTCAGAGGGCAAACTGTTCCATTGGTTGATTGCTTTCACCGTCAGAAAAATTCCTCCTTATGCCCAGATTGAATCTCTCCTTGTTCAGTTTCCATCCATTATTCCTTGTCTGGCCTTTAGGTGCTTTGGAAAATGGCTTGACCCCTTCCTCTGTGTGGCAGCCCCTCAAATATTGGGAGATTGCTATCATGTCTCTCCAGGCCCTTCTCTTCACTAGACCAGCCATGCCCAGTTCCTGTAACTGTTCTTCATATGTTTTAACCTCCAGTCTCCTCATCATCCTGGTTGCTCTTCTCTGCACTTTTTCTCAAGTGTCTCAACATATTTTTATAGGGTGGTGACCAAAACTGGATTCAGTACTCTAGGTGTGGCCTTACTAAGGCTTTATAGAGTGAAATTAGTACCTCCCTTGATCTTGATTGTGTCTCTCTGTTAATGCAACTTAGGATGCAACTAGTTTAAATGACTATGAAGGTTCTCAATCATCCAGGTCATGGTTGTCCCAAAGCTGCTTTTTCCCCCAAAAGACACACGGCCTTTCTTATTATTTTTTTCTTTGAAATTGTTTTGTTTCTCAAAACTGAAGTTTCTTGGGTGAAAACCAACAAAGTCCGGTTGCCTTTTGGGGAAAAAAAATCCTGTAGGATGACTTACTTTAAACTAACTGTACAGTAATACATTTGTTCCCTAAAGCCAACCTACTATAGTTAATACAGATGACTGAGGTCCGCCAATGATCTTAGCTTGAATTTATTATCAGGGCAAGATGGAGATGAAAAATCAAATGGCAGGAAAATAGGATTTCTATGAGCTTAAGTCTTCTTGCTCCTTGGTATGCTAGCCATAGCTGCCCTGAAGAATGCACCTTATCCTAACATCAAATCTTTTTCAAGCTTAACTCAACATGCAGTTACTAGAGGAATATATTCTTGGAGTTTACTTAGTTTTGTTATATTTCTTTCACGTTTCCAATTGCTTTACTTTTATTTTTTCTGTAAAAATCTCATTAAGTTTTTTTTTTAATCTTTCTTACTCTTAGAACCTCTGAGATTTGTGCTACTTTGTGTAATATTTATTTATTTGTCAAAAGCTTACAATACAACAGAAACAAGAATAAACAAATTTAAATACAAGAAATAGGAACTAATAATTGGGGACAATAGGACAGGGATGGTAGGCATGATTGTGCGCTTATGAATGCCCCTTAGAGACCTCTTAGGAATGGGGTGAGGTCAATAGAGGTTAGTTTGAGGGTAAAGGAGTGGGGGTTTGAGCAGGTGACAACAGAATCAGGTAATGAGTTCCAGACATTGACCACTATATTGCTGAAATCATACTTCCTGCAACTGAGTTTGGAGTGGTTTACATTGAGTTTAAATCTGTTGTGCGCTCTTGTGTTGTTGTGGTTGAAACTGAAATGTTCATTAATTGGTAAGACGTTGTTACGTATGATTTTATATGCTATACTTAAATCCAATCTTTGTCGGCATAGTTCAAGGTTGTCTAAGCCTAGAATCTAATTACTTCAGGACCAAAAGTCAGACTTAAGGGAAGAGAGGTTTAGCAGGGAAGATGGGAAATATAGAAATTTGGGAAGAATCCTTCTTAAATTCATCCAACAGAACTAATATCTCAGCAGGGGGAAGGTGGTTTGTGGATCATGATAACATCTATGTGAAAGGAAGCTGAACATTTGGCTGAAATACAGGCAAAACTCAAAAGCAGTTTTGTTTTTTCATATTTTAGAAAGATGGGGTTCTAAGTATAAAACTCATACAATTTCAGTTCATATATTAGTCCTAATTTCCCTTAAAATGCTCCTTTGTATCCCTAGGTCTTAATGTGTTAGAGTTTACAGCATAAATTCAAGTCCAAAAAACATACAGATGACTGATTCAGCAGGATCATTAACTTCTTTATAAACATAATAATATGAAGTAAAGTTTACAATACTATTTGTAGATTCTTTCAATGTAACATAAGCAAAAACACAAGCAGCAGCAGCTCAGAGCAGATATGAGTTTCAGCAAGCAAGCAAATTAGTTTAACTTTCAATTCTCAGCAAAGCACACAGAGCCAAACCACAACCAGGTTGTCAGCTCCCATTGGCTGGTCTGTTGCCATGCTTTCTCACTTGCTGACTTTATTAATCATGTCTCTACCAGTTAATGAATATACTCTGACATAATGTCACTGGTTCCCATAATTATGGGGACAAACATTTATTAATCTGTTTATTCAGCCTCATCTAACCTCTTGACCAAGTGCTCTAAAGGGGGGATTTCAAAACAGATCCTCAGCACCTTAAAAAAGATAGGCAGGGCTGCAGACACCTAAATCTTGTGGAAAATTATATTCCATAGGACAGACACCGAGTAAGAGAAGAGGCTGAGTCAAGAGAGTAATCAGCCTAGAATCATTATGTGTCCACAAACATCCCAAGCCTAGCCTCCCTTGAATTTTGCTGACTCTTATCTTGGTGATGACCATTAATTGACTAAATTCTTGTGAATAAGCATGAACAATAAATAATTTTAATTGGAACTTCATATGCATTCCCCATTCTTTGTGCCTAACACACAGTAATAGAAGAGGTACATCTCACACCAATACCAACTAGAAATCTCTTCTAGAACAGGATTGTCAAACACAAGGCCGGCAGGCCAGATCTGGCCCATGATGTAGTCAGATCCAGCCAATGGGGTCGAATGAATCACAGATTCATTCAGAGATCTATCTATCTGCCATCTGAGCCTGCACTAAATAATAGAAACTTCAGTCGTAAGGAAAATTCGGCTCTGCTTAAAAGCACAGCTGAAGATCTAAAAATTAGCTGGAAAATGTAAGGAGATGGCCCACATTGCTTTGGCCTGGTTTACCCAATGTGAAGAGGAAACATCGGGCCAGTGTGTCTTCAGCCCAGTCTACCCAATGCAAAGAAAAAAATATTTGCCCAGCATGGCTTCAGCCCAATCTATCCAATATGAAGAGGAAACATCAGGCCAGCATGTCTTCGGCCTGGTCTACCCAGTCTGAAGAGGAAACATGCCAGCAGTTTGGGGAGTGGTGACAAACTGACTATGCCCACCCAGTTGGCCATGTCCACCCAGTCAGCCACATCAAGCGAGTGGCATCAAGCTGGCCACACCCATCCAGTCAGCCCCACCCCACTTCCAGATCAACCAAAGCCCTAATGTGGCTATCAATGAAATTGAGTTTGACACCCCTGATCTAGAGTTTAGAAGAAGGAAGAGAGCCACCCCAATGCTTAAGAGCCATATCCCACTCATAACTTGATCCAAAAAGATGCCATAATGGTATCAAAGACCACTGAAAAATCAAGGAAGACATGGTTCAGTGCAACATCACTATCTTGACTCCACCAACCTGACTTAGCAGTTTCCTCTCGCTCTTTTGTTATCCTGGGCAAATTCACCAACTAGCACAACAGATAGCACAATAGTGACATTCTTCTCACTCGTGTCATTATCATTAGATGCCACACACAAGATCTCAGTCTGCCTTAGAAACACAAAACTAGAGACACTGTATATTTCCAAGTCTTTGTGCATATTTACACACAACGTGCACGATGTCTGACAAAGGTATGGTAAGAAACACAGAATACAAACAAAATAAATTAATCCTTCAGAGATTGGATGCAGTTTGCCCCAGTGAGAATGTCAAAGGGAAATGGATAAGGAAAGAAATGTTTATAAAAAGACTCTTTATGCACTTGAAAAAAAAAAGAGAGAAGGAGGGAGGGACACAAAGCAGATGAGTCATTGAAAAAAGTAGCACTATCACACTTTATAAAGTGTCACATCCCTGGGAAAGGGTACAAGTGAAAGCCTACTCTCTAAGTATTGTAGGTAGGTAGATAGATACATACATACATCGCAATATGTATACATAGCATACATACATAAGATAGATGGATAGATAGATAGATAGATAGATAGATAGATAGATAGATAGATAGATAGATAGATGATAGATGGATAGATAGATAGATATATAGATAGATAGATAGATAATGATACATAGAAGATAGAGATAGATAGATAGAGAGAGAGAGAGAGAGAGAGAGAGAGAGAGAGAGATAATACATAGAAGATAGCTAGAGATAGATAATGATGATGATATAGATGGATGATAGATGTATGTATGTATCTATGTATGATACATACATAGAGGATACAGATAGATAGATAGATAGATAGATAGATAGATAGATAGAGAGAGAGAGAGAGAGAGAGAGAGAGAGAGAGATACTGAAATAGGTAGGTAGGTAGGTGGTAGATAAATAGGGAGGAAGAGAGAGAAAGAAAAAGAGAGGGAGAGAGAGAGAGAGAGATTTAATATAATCCTATGCATGCTTTTTGGGCAGTACACCCGAATGACTTCAGCAGGAGTTTAATTAGAGATATAATTAATTCTCTGGAAGAATGACTGAAAGTAATAGACAAATTTGAGAAAAGTCTTGCTGCTTGGGAAAGCAGTTCTATTTTTGTACGCCAGGCTTTTTCCTCCTTATGTTGCCAACCTACAAGTAGTCTTCAATTTATAACTGTTTATTTAGTGACCGTTCAAAGTTTCAACGACATTGACAAAAAGTGACTTATGACCGTTTTTCACATTTACGACTGTTGCACCAATATCACATGATGAAAATGCAGATTCTTGGCAACTGATTCCTATTTATGATGGGTTGCAATGTCCTGATATCATATGATCCCTTTTTGTGACCTTCTGACCAGCAAAGTCAGATTCACTTAATGACCGTGTTACAAATTTAACAACTGCAGTGATTTTCTTAACAACTATAGCAAGAAAGATGATAAAATGGAGCAAACCTCACTTTAATCATTGTTTTCACCTAACAACAGAAATTTTGGGCTCAATTATGGTCATAAGTCAAGGACTACCTGTATTACTTTTCATGACATGAAATACTCTCTGGAAGACAATGAAGCCCTAAACTGGAAGCAATGGCAGATCTTCAGATAAGAAAGAAAATGATGGGGGACATGTGGGTCAGTGGCTAAGATGCTAAAGGCCCGGTCCCACTGGCCAATGGATGCAAAACGTATGAATAAAGGACACAGCGGACGAGCAAAATTTCGGGGGTGGCTCCATCCATTGTCATCTGCTCCAAAAAGTGGTGAAAACTTGCATAAACAGAACAGAAAAGTACAGAAAAGAATGGACGTGGGTGGTATGTAGCGGGGATGTTAAACGGATGTTCATAGGAAGCCTAGCGGATGGAAGCGGATGACACCTCCGAAGGGATTCCGGGGGNGGCGGAAAGTTCATCTGTTCACAAAGTTTTGTGCAGTTCAAAACTTCTTGCGCGGATGAAATTGCAGTGGATGGATGCTCGACGGGTAGAGCGTATGAAACACTAATGCAATGAGTACACAACGGATGCATAGCATTTTCCAATGGATGGCAAGCTTTTTTTAACGTTTTACATCCTCTTTGCATCCGTAAGTGCAGTGGGACAGGGCCTTAAGCTTGTTGATCAGAAAGGTCAGCAGTTCGGTGGTTTGAATCCCTAGCGCTGCATAATGGAGTGAGCTCCTCTTACTTGCCCCAGCTTCTACCAACTTAGCAGTTTGAAAGCGCATAAAAAATACAAGTAGAAAAATAGGAACCACTTTGGTGGGAAGGTAACAGCATTCTGTTTACCTTATCTGTGTTTAGTCCTGCTGGCCACATGACCACAAAGACATCTTGGGACAGTGCTGGCTCTTCAGCTTAGAAACAAAGAAAAGTACCACCCCCTAAGTCGGGAACGACCAGCATATATGTGCAAGGGGAACCTTTATCTATACCTTTAAAGATAAGCGATGTTTTACGGATCAAACAATTATGGAGGTCAAACTTATAACAATAGGAAATTGAAGAGAATTTGAACAGCTGAAGTGAATGATGGACTTAAAAACCTGTCTTTGCCAGACCAGACCAAGAGAGCTTTGAGGGGTGGGTAATGTATTGGATATAAGCAATGGTGGGATTCAGCCGGTTCGAACCAATTCAGGTGAATCAGTAGTTCTGGCAACCAGTTGGTCCCGTCCACCCGCCTGTGCCCTAGTTTGTCCTATATTTCTGTGTTTTGCAGCCCAGCTGATTCAGGAGGTTTTACTCACTGGGGCTGCAGCAGAAAGTAAGTTTTAGAGCTGAAAATGGGCAGTTTTCAAACACAGTGTGCGCTCACTGAACCAGTTGTTATATTGGTTAAATCCCATCACTGGATATAAGACACGTGAAAGCTATTATAATTTGGCTGAATTAGACTATTTGACAAGAGACAATGTAGCAGAAATCACCAATAATTGCATCTTACTGGCAGATTTTAAAGAGCTACGGGCACTGCACACAACATGGATTGACATACACATCCAGATCTATCAGACAACTCTTCCTGGATGGATGGATGGATGGATTGATGGATGGATGGATGGTGGGAAAGTGAGAAAGAGAAGAAGAAAGACAGCAAAAAAGAGAGAAAAATAGAAAATAAAAGAGAAAGAGAAGAAAGAAAGAAAAAAAGTGCAAAATGTAATCACCAAAACGGTAATAACGCTGGTTGAATCCCACCCCTGATTTCCAATTTTTTTTTTTACCTCTACCTTTCTGCTGAATCAATTCCCTTTCAGCATAATAATTGAGTCTCATCCTGAGCCGTGGCCTATAGCTGGAAGAAGAGGACAAATGACAAACAAGCTTAATGTAGGCAACATGTCCTGCTCTAGAATGGAGTTGTACATTCTCCATTCAATGAAAGCAACAGAGATGAGCCAGGTGAAGCAGTTTCAGGTTGCTTTAAAGAGCTCCTCTCCCTTGGCAAAATCAGGCATTGAAAGACATCCTCAATAGGCAGGTGGTCAAACATGGACCAAACCCTTAAGAAGGAGATAACGTGTTGGACAGATGCCAACACCTTCCCTATTTCCAGCATTATTTTTGAAACCTTATGTTCCAGGAATTGGGAGGAAGGGAGGTCTTTAATGCATGTTTCTCCATTGAGGCTGTGCAAGTGTGAAAAAGGAGAAGAATGAAATTACTCACCTGGTTTCATCACGTTGAAAGTGTTAGTGCAAAACGCTCGTTATATGACTGGCTGCCTTATTAGCAGTGCAACTCTACCATAGCTGCTGGTCACCTTTTTAATACTGTTGAGGACATGATTAAACAACCTCTTCCATAACACTGCTTAGTCCCTGCTTTTCTCAGGGGAGAGAGTCCAATGACTTCCATTGAAGTGAAAAGGTTTTGAAAAGCAAATTTCTAATTTGTAAAAGGTGGGAAGCCCTATGCGCTTTCAGCAACTCTCTAAATAATTTTCTCTTCTGATTTCCTGTTAAGGAACTGTATGAGAAAAACAAAACAGCCTACATGAGATAGAGAGCCACCTTAGAAGTAAGGAGAATTAATCAATAGATTAGCTTGCCTCCAGAAGTTGTGGTGCTTCACCACTGGAGGTTTTCAAGAAAAGATTAGACAACCATTTGTCTGGAATGGTATAGGATCTCCTGCTTGAACAGAGGTTTAGACTAGAAGATCTCCAAGGCCCCTTTCATCTTGGTATCATCTGTTCTAAATATTCAGGTTCACTCTTGGAGTACTGAGCCACAAGGTTCTGTGGAGCTTCATGTTTCCCATGAAACCCATCTTAACTCGGACGTACAGTATTAATGGTGTTCTTCTTTTAATTGCTTTACAAATTCATCCTGTGTTTCTGGCAAATATTCCTGTCAGTGAGAAAAAAAATAATCAATGGAATAACTTGCCTTACAGAATTGTGGGAGTTATCTCCATCGCTGGAGGTTTTCAAGGAAAGATTGGACAGCCATACATCTAGTAGAATATAAGGTCTTCTGTGTTGATCGGGAAATTGGATAGAAGATCTTTCCAGCTCTACAATCCTATGATTTCTCACAAAATTCCATCCTGCTAATTCTATCTTGAGATAGAGCTAGACAACTATGTCCCTACTTTAGCCACAGCCCATAAATTGGGTTCAGTATTTCCAAAGCAGTTTCCCCCACAAAGCCAATGTTAGCCCAGTATAATGTCACGGGGTGTGAAATTTACTTTTGGAATTTTCCTGAGTTTCCACAATCTTGGAAACCTTGGACTCCAGATTTCCATTAAGATAGAAGAAAGCACAGGTATACTTTTTGTTTAAGAAAGGATTATGTCATAGCTCTTCTGCTTTCATAGTGCTCTTAAATATATTTTTCCTATTAGCTGCTATAGCATTTTTCCCTCGTAGTGCCCATAAAATAACAAGGGATGCGTAAATGTCAGTTTCTCTGACATTTTCTTTATCCCTTCTCTCTTCCTTCATGCATTTGTTTTGCCATTTGATCCTCCTTGCTTCTCTCTATATAATCAAACCATCTTCCTGTCTTTATCCCATACTGGTTGCTCAGTTTTCTATTCAGTCCACGTTCATTCGGCTTCCATTCATTCTTGACCTTATCTCTTCTTATTTTACTACACACATTTCTTAAACATCCAATTCCCATTGCAATCAACTTCTCAATCAACTGCGACTCAACTTCTGTAAAGAATCCAATCACTGTCTTTTTCTTGCTAGACCCTTTCCTTAAACAAAATGCCAGAATGAAATCTGAATGAACTTATCTTCTGTTCTTCTGTAGTTTAATCTTATTTTAAGCAGACCCTGTGTTAGCTCTCTTGGAATAAATCTGTCTGATTAATTTATCAGAATGAAATAATAAAAGAGTTGGAAGGTGCCTTCTAATCCAACCCCCTGCTTGAGCAGGAAACCCTATACCCTTCCAGACAAATGGACAATCTGGAACTGTGCCACCTGCGGTCCAATCTAAGCATAGTTCATAAAATTGTCTGCTATAACATCTTGCCCATCAATGATTTCTTCAGCTTCAACCACAGTAACACACAGGCAAACAACTGATACAAACTCAAGCTAAACCACTTCAAATGTGATTGCAGAAAATATGACTTCAGCAACAGAGTGGTCAATACCAGGAATGCCCTACCTGACTCCATTGTTACAGCCTCAAACCCTCACAGCTTCAACCTCAAACTGTCTACCATGGACCTCACCCAATTCCTAAGAGGTCCATAAAGGGGGTGCCCAAAGTTGGAAACAGCCATATATACCTGCAGAGAAACTGGTTATACAAAAACTTATGAACTGTGCTGAAATGGATAAATTAACGCTAAAGATAAAGAAGCTTCAATATTTCATAAGGTGTGGGAACAATGGTATAGCTGAGTAGATTGGAGATAGATTAAAGATAGGTAATTATTAAATATAAGTAATGGATAGAAGAAGAATGTAATTACACATAATTTAATACCTGCAAATAATGCACAATTTTTTGTCATATGATAAGCACTACAAATAGCTGTTATTGAGTGATATATTTCTTATGTTTTTAATGTAATAAAAGTTCAATAAAGTCTATTTTTTAAAAAAGAGGGTCTGTGCATAAGCACACCAGCGTGCCTACAGTCCCTGTCTTCATGTCCCCATTTATCTGAATTTACTCCCTTTGTTCCTGTTTATGTTCATACCTATACTTGTTATATTGTACATGTTTGACTAAAAAAAAAAAATGGCCATCCAATCTCTTCTTAAAAATCCTCCAGTGATGGAGCCTCCACAACTTCTGAATGCAAGCTGTTCCACTTCTTGGATCTATAAAAAGCACTAGGGGTCCTTGGTGCTCTCTGAGCTTGCTTGATTTCTTGCAGTCGTTTCATTATCCTAACAAGGTAATTTCATCAGCGTTAGTAAGGAGTGCTGTTTGCTGTCAGTTCTATATTCTGGTGACTTGCCTGTCTGTGTGGGTGGATGAAGTCTAAAGGATTCTTTGACTGGGTTGTTTGCTGTTGGCTCTTTGACAGTTTCTTGATTGGGGTGTTGTTTACTTGATTGTTGAAGTTAACTTTGGAGTTAATCTATGCTGATCTGGGTGCTGAGAACAAAAAGATTCCAACACTTGTCCACTAGTAATCAGCACGCAGATCAGCATAGATTAACACCATGGTTAACTACAGACCAACGATCAAATAAAGGCCCTGTCACACTGCCCAACGGATGCAAAACGTTTGTAAAAAGGACACAGCGGACAAGAAAAATGTTCCATCCGTTGTTTATCCACTCTCAAAGGGGCGAAAAAATTTGCAATAACCAGAGCAGATAACACGGAAAAGAAACGGACGCGGGGAGGACGCAGAGCGGATGGAAAGTGGATGCAGAGCGGATGCAACAGCGGATGCAGAAGCGGATGTTGTAGAGGATGCGTAGAGATGCATAGATGAATGCAAGAGCGGATGCAGAGAGGATGACGTAGAGGATGCCATAGAGATGCAGAAGCAGATGCCAGAGCGAATGCGTAGAGGATGCGTAGAGGATGCGTAGAGGATGCGTAACGAGGATGCAGACGGAATGCAGAGGATTGCGTAGCGGTATGATGCAAAATGCGATTTATTCATCCGCTTTCACATCGCTTTCTCCATCCGTGCTACTACTATGCTGCGCATCCGTTCGCACTTCCTCCCTGCCTTTCGTTTGCCCATTGGAAACGGATTTGAGTTGCGCAGATTGCAAGCGGATGCCCTAGTGGGATATAGCAGAATGTGTAATGGATGCAGAACGCGATGTCCCCCGCTCATGCCTAGAGGATGCAGATGGATGCATTGATACACTTTTTCCGCTCAAAAGTTTTGAGCAAGATCAAAATCTTTCCTGAGTGGATGAAATGTCAAATAGACGGATGCTGGACGGATAAGAGAGGAAGCAAACGGAGGCAGTGAGTACAGAACGGAAGCATCGCGTTAACCAAAGGATGGCAAGTGTTTTTCTCCATTTTACATCCTCTTTCATTCCGTTGGTGCAGTGTGACAGGGGCTTAAGCAACACCCCAATCAAGAAGCTGCTAAAGAGTCATCAGTAAATAGCCCAGCCAAAGAATCTCTAAGGCTATCCTCATATACACAAACGGGCAAGGCATCAGAATATAAACTGACAGCAAACAGCACTCCTTACTAGCAATGATGATGTTATTTAGTTAGGGTAATGAAACATCTGCAAGAAAACAAGCAGAGCTCAGAGAGAACTAAGGACCCCTCATGTCAACCCTGAGCTACTACAAATATTGATAAAAAACATTGGTTGGCTGAAAGTTCCCTTTATGTTCAGGCAGGCTGAATTTTTGTGAAGTTGCTAGGAAGCACAACTGGAAATACACCAAAACATTAGCAAATACCTGGCATTTCTACAATAAAGATGCTAATACAGAAAATGTGGTCAATAAGGCCTAAACTGCTGAAAAAAGACTGAGGAATGATGCTGTGATGTCTTTGTTCTTTTAAAAAAAAATAACAAAAAGGAAAGATCGCTATCTTTAGCTACTATTTTTGGAGACCCATGCAAAATATATATGTCTGAGAAGTTAGGTGGCACACTTTAAAAAAAATCATCCATTTACTCTGAGCACAACTCTCTTTATCCTCACTTCCTGTAGCCTTGAGGTCTCCTAGCTCTCATCTGCCTAGGAAATTTGGATTTTCAAATCCATATATTTCCATTTGTCATTATTTCCATAACCACTTTGAAATTTACACCTTATGCACTACTACAAGAGTTGTCTATGGAGATTCTCAGTTATCCAGGTCATGGTTATCCCCAAAGTGCTTTTTAAAGAGGCAACCAATCAGAGCTGAAGAAGTTTCTTGGATGAGAAGTGAAACGACTTGAAAGAAAAACCAGGAAGTCCAGTTGCCTCTTGAAAAAGCACCTTTGGTGCTACAAGAGTTCTGTGGTAAATGTGGTAACTTCAGCTTCCATTAAAATTGCCTAGCAATCATATCAGATCACCCAAGATGATAATCCAGAACAAAAAGCTCAGAAAATTAAGATTTACTTGCCCCCAGCAAGCTCCTTATTGTTATTGAACATTATTAATAGATAATGACTATTATTAAGTGTTGTACCTTATGATTCTTGACTCTTGACGAATGTATCCTTTATTTTATGTATACTGAGAGCATTTGCACCAAGTTAAATTCCTTGTGTGTCCAATCACTTTTGGCCAATAAAGAATTCTGTTCTATTCTATTCTAAAGCAAGCATGCAGCTGGGGATATTTTTCTCAAGTGGCCAAATATCATTGCCACCACCAATTCCAACAGACGCTAAACTATCCTAAACATTAATAAGAGTTCTGATCTTCAGGCAGGGACCCTGCATGGCATAGATTTAACATTGCCATCTGCTAACTGCTGCAGACCAAACAGAACTTAAATGGGAGTACTTCCCTTTTTGCACCTTTGGCCATGTCTACTCCATCTGTGCAAGTTTCATGCTTAGCATCCAATGCTTCTGCTTACAGTCCGATGCCAAGTTTTCTTTTTTAATAGCCCTGACAGAGAAAACAGCCGGAGTCTGCCCATTGGCTTCCTACCCGTCCATTTCAATTCCTCAGATAATGACTGCCCATGGATCAAAACAGCAAGATTAGAATACTGCACTTAACCAGGACTGGAACAAAAGCAGGGCAGCAGGCCAGGTATAGTCGGATATTTGACAGCAAAAATCCAGCTGAATTATTCTGTACAATTTGCTTGTTTCTGGCAAATGGACTCTTTCACAGCAGAAATGCATAGCCATTCATAATTTGACTCCAAAATGAATTCCAAGAAAAAAGGTAGATCTGGGAGTGGGTCCAAAACCTATACAACTCCTTGCTGTACTGCGACCCTCAGAAATTAATATCACAGCCTTTCTTTTGCCTCATCAGAGTTCCATATACAGTATTTAACAGATTAGCACTGTGTTGAAAAGAAAACAAATTGTTGGGATGTCACATATATTCTGGCCTACCCTTGGAAAAGGGTAAGCAACAGCATGTTTGCAAGTGGGAAAAATAAAAAGAGGAACAACCATGACCTGTATAACTGAAAATCTCCATTTAGCTGGACTTTGAACTTTAGAATGAACACCATTTGAATGGTGCAGGATTTCCAGAAAAAAATTGCAAACTAAAGGAACCATTGGTGCTTCAATTTGAGATGCAGACAACACAGACTCATCCCCAACCGCCTGTGCCTGGGTTCAACAGGAAAAGGACACAGGGCAGAAAACATCCTGCAGAAAGCATAGATCCAACTTCTTGACAAAAGCAAAATTATTATCTTTATTGTCAGAGTATAACATGTGTACAATGAGATTGGCTGAGCCTCCCTTTGTGCACCCTCCCATAGGCTCCAGAAGGCCAGAAATGAGAGAGGCTCCGGAGCCCGGGGAGGGCAAGAACACTGGCTGAGGTACAGGAGGCTAACTAGGCCATGCCCACCCAGCAACCAGGCAGAGAACCAGTTGCTAAATTTTTTGAAGCCCACCCCTGGATAGAAGAGCAGTTTAATTCCCTCTACCAGTCCCCTGAAAAATTCTCTACAAAAGCAGAATAAATGCAAAATAGAAACCAAAATGGTGGCAGAAGAAGGAATGGTCATCTCATTTGGACAGAGTAATAATTGGTAGAGGTCATTTAGTTAGTAGAGCTTTGCAAAGACTACCTGATACACATAAGCATGGATTAGATTAGGAGAATCTAATCCATGCTTATGTGTATCAGGTAGTCTTGGATATATATGGAAGGATATATGATTTACCCTGTGTTGTCACTGGAGTAGTTAAATCCAACTCTTTCAAATTCTGAAGCTGGATTGAGGGTCTCCCAGCCTCCCATTCTCTAACAATAATTTGTTATTTCCTTTTATCAAACTGGGCTAACATTTGCAAGGAAATCTATTGCCTAAAGGACACAAGCCAAATTCAATTGATCAGTGCAGATGGTGCTTTTGAGCCAAGTGCCAGTGAACTGTGTGGAATTTTATCTAAAGTTGTTGCAAAGATGAATGCAGAACATCCATGACCAACTTTAAGCAGATACACAAATGGAACAGCCATTAGGGATAGGTCACAGATATAAATGGACACTTCATAAAGCCTTTTAGCACAAACTAAACACATGAGAGTGCCATGGTGATGCAGTGGTTAGAATGCAGTATTGCAGGTTAATTTTGCTGACTGCCAGCAGTTCAGTAGCATGATTCTCATCGACTCAAGATTGACTCAGCCTTCCATCCTTCTGAGGTTAGTAAAATGAGGACCCAGATTGTTGGGGGCAATAGGCTGACTCTATAAACTACTTAGAGAGAGCTGTAAAATGCTATGAAGCTGTATATGAGTCTAAGTACTATTGCTATGACGGTTCCATGGTGCTCTTTGAGCTTGGTAGTTTTCTTGCAAATGTTTCATTACACAAACTAGGTAGCTAGTGATCACTGAAAATGTTGCCTAATTTGGATAATGAAACATCTTCAAGAAAACAACCAAACTCAGAGAGCACCAAAGGACTCCTCATTTCAAGCTTGTGCTACAGAAATGTATTGAAACTAAACACAATTCAAAACATGAAGAAATTTTGTCCTTCAGAAGGTTGAGTGTGGTTGCTTAAAGGGTTTTCTCAGGATGATTAAGTCTCCATGTGCATCCAAAGATCTCACTTCCATTGACAATATTAGTGAAATTAATGTGCATGCATGAATACACATGGCAAGATCTCAGAAATCCAGGAAACAGTTTCACTAAATCTTCTGAAGAATTTAGCTACTTCAATGCATCAATAAGTGATTCTTTGCATGGTCCCAGGAATTACATCCATTCAATGAATGGTTTCAGCCCAGGCTAGGATAAAAATTCATACTGGGTTGGTCAAGGAAGAGTCTGATAGTACCTCTTCTATATAGCAAATGTTATTAAAAGGCACAAGCTTTCATGAGCTACATCTCACTTCATCAGATGTACAGTGTGTCTAAAGTGTTTTTTGGTGGAAGCTCAGGGCATATAGCTGATTAGCACTGTATTGTAGCAAAAAAAGTAAATAAATTGGAAAGAGATATAAAAGAAGCATCAAAAATATTCTAATTTCCTGAGAAGGAAAATATATATATTCCCAAGTAGAATGAATTATCCTTCTTTGATTAAGGAAAAGGGCCGCTGTTGAAAACATGCAGGGAAAAGAAGAGGAGGTACAATAAATGAGAAAGGATAGATGAGCCATGGTGGCTCAATGGATAGAGTGCAGTACTACAGGCTACTTCTGCTGACTGCCAGCTGACTGCAATTTGGCAGTTTGAATCCCACCAGGCTCAAGGTTGACTACCCATCCTTCTGAGGTGGGTAAAATGAGAACCCAGATTGTTGGGGGCAATACGCTGACTCTGTAAACCACTTAGAGAAGGCCATAAAGTGTTGTGAAGTGTCTAAGTGTCTCACTTATAAGTCTACGTGCTATTGCTATAGATAAATGCAGAGTTTTGTAACTGGTGAAATGTAGCTCACACAAACATGTATGTATGTATGTATGTATGTATGTATGTATGTATGTATGTATGTATGTATTTGAACATAAAAGTACTACAGCACAAAAGAAGCGAGCACTCCACAAAGCCAGGGTTGCAAATGCTGCAACAATGGTGCCCACACATGTCTGTCCAACATGTGGCAGAACATTCTGTGTCCATATAGGCCACCTGTGGACATACTGTGGACAGCCCACAACTCGTTAGATGTCAAATTCCTCTTCGATGGACGAACATTATGTATGAGAAGAGTAGGCAGAGCTGGGGGTAGGAGTTAAGTATGTCATCAGCTTAGAGTGATTATGTTGTCACAATCAATCCAGGTTCAATCCCTCTTTATTTCCTTTAATTCTTATTTGGCACCAATTTAGACCTAAACTTTAGTTGACTATGATCTCTTTGGCTGCTTTGATCAAAGAACAAAATACAAATACCTTTATTTCAACTTGGAAATCACTTCTGGACTTTGTGCTTGAGGTGGAAAAAAATGAAACATTGATTTTGGGTTTCACTGATTAGATAGATTTGTCATTATAGAAATGGCTATTTTTAAACTATTATGTAAAAGGAAAAAGTTGAGGTCTATTGCACCAAAGGGAGTCAGAAGTCAATACCTTTTCTTTCTTTTTCCCCTTCTTTACCTCACTTTTCCCTTCCCTTCCCCTATTCTTCCTACTATTTGCTTTTGTATTTTCTGTATGTTGTAACATAATCTAATAAAACTGTTAAATGAGACTAGGATCCAACTTAGGTTGGTCACTGGGATGAGAGATTTTGTCTTCCTAACTTTTGGAACGTCACTCCTCCACTCACAATAGAATTCTGTGATGACTGGAGTATAACACAAATGTAACAAAATCAAAAACATAAATAAATGTCCTTTAATGCCTCCAATTTGGCCCCACTGTTCAATAATTCTCAATTGGAGATTAAACTTATTCAAAAATAGTCTTCAAAAGAAAGCAATACAGTCTGAACTCAATGAGCAGATAAAGGTGAAATANGTTTTAACTGTCTCTCTTACACACTATTCTCATGGCCCCTTCCTCTTTTGTAAGCCAAGTTGTTTCCTTCTCCGTTCCTCCCTGCGTGTCCTAGGATACAGAGGGGATGGGCCTAGTTCTTCCTCTGACTGCCCAGCCGGCCTCTGCCCTTCCCCAGCCTCCTCCACAACCTCCGGAGCCACACTTCCACTCCCTGTCGGCTGTTCCTCCTCTCCCTCAGAGTCCAAATCTAACAAGAGCATGACAAAATTCCCTATGCCTCCAGGCTCGAACTTCTCGGCTTGGACAATCTGGAACTTTGCCGCCTGTGGTCCAATCTAAGCATAGTTCACAAAATTGTCTGCTACAACATCTTACCTGTCAAAGACTTCTTCAGCCTCAATCACAATAATGCACAGGCAAACAACTGATACAAACTCAAAGTAAACAGCTCCAGACTTGATTGCAGAAAATACAACTTCAGCAACAGAGTGGTCAACGCCTGGAACACCTTACCCCATTCCGTTGTTACAGCCTCAACCCCCTCACAGCTTCAACCTCAATATGTCTACCATGAACCTAACCCCATTCTAAGAGGTCCTTAAAGGGAGCGTGCATTAGTGCACCAGTGTGCCTACCGTCCCTGTCTTACTGTCCACATGTATCTGTATTTACTTCCCTTGTTCCTGTTTATGTTCATACTTATACTTGTTATCTTGTACATGTTTGACAAACAAATAAATAAACTTCTCTCTAACCTGATTGGATTCTGCATGATCCTGGGACATGTATATTTGCCTTCATTCAGATGGTTGTCTAGCTTCTTGTCTGTATAGGCTTGAACAATAAATCTGAATTGCAACTTAAACATATAGTCCCAATTCTCTGAATACGACAATATATTCTCTTCAGTAAAAAATGTCAATTGCAAAATATGTTACCAGATTCTTGATTTGTGACTATTGTGGATGAACTCAGCTTTCCTACAGCACCAATAAAGAAGAATATTTGTAACTCAGGGTTGAAATGAGGGGTTCTTGGTATTCCCAAGGTGTGGTTATTTTCTTGAGGATGTTTCATTATCCAAAATAGGTGACATCATCAATGATAATGAAATATCTGCAAGAAAGTAACCAAGGTCAGAGAGCACCAAGGATCATTCATTTCCTACATTTGCATGGATCAGGGTTTTTTTGTTTTTGTTTTGCATAGCCTCTACTCCAAAGTAGTATATGGTTCCGATTATTAAGTTGTTTACACATCCCTCCCAATGTGAAATGGAAAGTGCTTGAATTTCCTTCCTTTATTTCCACACTTTCATGGGTGGGAAGAAACCATTCCTATTTTCATGGTCTTCAGTGAAAGACCAGAGTTTTGAAGGAATGATGCCATTCACTTCCTGATTCTGGAACCAACTGTCCATTGTCACAGAGAGAGGGAGGGAGGGAGAGGGAGGAAGAGGAGAGAGAGAAGAGAAAAAGAATGGAGAGAAAGAGAGAGAGGAGAGAGGAGGAAGGGGAAGAGTGAGAGAAGGAGAGAGAGAGGAAAGAAAGGGGAGAAAGAGAAAGGTGAAAAAGAGGATAAAAGAGAAGGTAGAGGGAGAAAGAGAGAATGGGGAGGAAGAGCAAGAGAGGAGAAAGAGAGGAGAGAGGGGGAGAGAGAAGGGGAGAAAAAAAGAGTGAGAGAAGGAGAGAGAAGGGGAAAGAGAGAGAGAGAGAGAGAGATATGCAACCCAGTTTCTCTAGTAAGGGGTTAATGCTAAAAAAAGAGGGAGGAAAAAACCATTAGCTCCCACACAGATGTCTGCTGGAAATCTCCCAGGTTGCCAGGGTAGCACAGTGCACAGAGAATGAGTTTGCTCTTCTCAGGAACATGGAGTTTGATTGTAAGGTGTTCAAACAGAGGGACCACTGTAAGCCGCAGCGTGGCATGTCACAAAATGGCTCCTTTGCCCAATTCAAGAGAAGCCAACCCTCCGAAGCCCGTTTTCTGCATCCCCCACACACCCTGCCAAAGGAGAAGACTATCTGCCTCAGCCTGGCCTGTTTTCAAGCTGTCCGTGAATGCCCATTTAAGGGTTTCCCCCCCCCCAAAAAAATATCTTTACAGCCAGAGGATTTCTATCTTGCAAAATAAAGCCCAGGCCTGAATAGCAGAACTCAAAAATTTCTCCTCCCCGCTCCCAGAAGGAAAGAACCAGCAATCAAAAGAGTGAGCTGGTTCATGCCATTCACCGCCAATTTAGATGTTAATGAGACTTCTTCTTTTATCCTGCGGAACCAAGGGATGGTGAAGATGATGAGTGATTCTCATCTTTTCAGCTCCATCATCCCATTAATAAATACTGCTTTGTGTGAGAGGTTTTTTTTTTTCACCCTCCTCCCCTTCAGTGGCAGGGAGAAATCTTTTCTCAGCCTCTCCATATTTTTTTTTTCCTTATGGATATAAGGCTCCTCATAGTGAGTGAACCTTACTATTTATATGCCACTCATCTCATGGTGCCAGGGGACCCTGAGCGGATCACAACAAAATAATATGTTGTTGTCTATTCATTTGGGTCAATTATTCACTCAATTCTAGGAAGAAGACAATGTCAATGTCAAGCCTGAAGCTGGCCTGGCCGAAGCCATCTTGGAGCTCCAGTGCTGCCACAGTGGAGCCAGGGCTGGGCTGCTGGGGGTTTGCAGAGGTTTGGGGAAGCCCCCTAGCTAAGATTCTGTGCAGTTTGGAGGACCCCTAAATCCCATTCCTGGCTGGCCCTGCCCACCCCTCCCCTCCCAGGAGTCCCCACATGGCCCATTTTGGATGTAGGTAAGTGCAGAGTGGGCATGGAGGCTGAGGGAGAGTGAAAAATAGGCCTCCTGGAAGTTCAGGAAAGCAGGAAATGGGCCCATTTCCAGCTTCCAGAGATCCTCCAAAGCCCTGGGAGGCCATTTTGGCCCTCCCAGAGGCTCGAGGAAAGCTTCCGAACTCCCCCTCCCATTGTGGTGCAGGAGGCCGACTAGGCCACACCCACCATGACCACACCCACCCAGCAACCAGGCAGAGAACCAGTTGCTAAAATTTTTGAAGCCAACTCCTGCCTCTCTTGGAAAAGAAATGTTGAGGCAAATGGACATTAAGACAAGGAACTGGCTGGATGTAACCAGCAGATGGACGCATGAAATGTTTCCCCTGATCCAAGGTCATCTCACTCCCTTCCACCAGGCCAATCTTCTGCTCTGCTTTTGTTAGCTGTAGTAGTAATAGAAGTTCTTTATTGTCATTGCACCTTGTACAATTAAATTAAATGCCATCTTCAGTGTACATTATGACTATGAAAATAAACACAAACATACATCCTTCACATTCTATACAATTGAATTGAAAACCCTTGAGATTGCATTAATATTGCACAATACAGTAGAATTCAATAGAGTTACTGCTCTGGGATAGAAGCTGTTTTTCAGCCTATTAGTCCTTGTTTTTATTATTATTCTGTATCATCTGTCAGACGGTAATAGTTCAAATAAAGGGTACCCAGGATGAGATGGATCTTTGAATATTTGAGAATATTTTGAACTTTCTTAAGGTAGCGGGAGCTATAAAGCTCTTCCAAAGAGAGGAGAGGGCAACTCATGATCCTCTGGGCAATGGCGTGAACCCTCTGGAGTGCTTTCCTACCTGCCACTATGCAATTGGCAAACCATACAGAGGTGCAGTAAGTTAAGATACTCTCTATGGTGCAGCAGTAGAAAGTCACCAGCAGTNTCTCTATGGTGCAGCAGTAGAAAGTCACCAGCAGTTTTTCATTCAGTTGTTGTTTTCTGAGAAGCCTCAGGTAGTATAATCTTTGCTGGGCCCTTTTGACCAGTGCTGCAATGTGACCATCCCAGGTCAGGTCCTCTTTTATAGTAACGCCCAGAAACTAAAACTGGCTACTTGATCCATTCGGTCTCCATTGATAAGCAAGGGCTGTTCCTTCTCTAGTCCACTATAAGCTCCTTAGTCTTATTGGGGTAAAGGACCAAGTTACTGTTTCCACACCACAAAAGCAATCGGTCCACCTCATCTTGGAAGGCAGACTCATCCACCCCCAGATATGAGTCCCATCATTGTAAACCTTGGTGGTAACTTCTTCCAAGTTTCCTGTTACGGATGCAGGCCAAGCACAAGATATTTTATTGTTTGGGCTTTGAGATATTTCAGAATATAAGTAGCCTTTGACTTACAACCACACTTGTGCTCAAAATTGAGCCCTGTTGCAAAGCGGGAATGTCGCTAAGTGAGTTTTGACCTGCTTTATGACCTTGTTTTTCCACAGCTGCTAAATAATTCATGCAGCCATTAAGTGGAATTTGGCTTCTCCCAAAGACTTCACTTGTCGGAAACCAGCTGGGAAGGTTACAAATAGTAATCACACTACAACTGTTATAAATACAGGACAATTGCCAAGTGCCCAAATTTTGATCACGTGACCTTGGGAATGCTGCAATGGGCATGTAAAAAAACTGTTGTAAGTCACTTTTTTTCAGTTCTGTTGTAATTTCAAATGGTCAAATGGTTGTAAGTCGATGATTACCCATATGTATTTATCTACAAGATTTATAGATCCTAACCTTTTAAACTTCTGGGGAGCACTCAAGAGCTAACCTTTCCCAGGCACTAAATTCAGAAAACGATGAGAGCTAGATGAAACATGTGACTACAGCCCTGAGTTTTTCTGTTTTTCAGTTCTACTGCCTTTTGTTTGTAGCTGTATTCGTTGCCGTTATGGTTGGGATGGAAGCCATCAAAAATTTGGGGTAGGCTATACAAAGGTTTTAAATAAATAAATATAGAGATCAACTGACTCCAAAACTACACATGCACAAAATGAAAAAGAATATAAGGAAAAATTGTGCGGTTGCCATCTCCCTTCTCTAGATTTTTTTTTTTTTAATTTTTAGAGTGTAGCCTATAGATATCAGATTGCCCAGTGCTCTGTTCAATCAGAATAGAGCTGGAAGGGACCATAGAGGTCTTCTAGTCTTCTCTACCATTTTAGACAAGTAGCTGACCAGTCTTTTCTTAAAAACCTCCAGTGATGAAGCACCCATAACTTCTGAAGAAAAACTGTTCCACTGGTTACATCATGCCCTGTTGGAGTCTGACTCTGAGGGAGAGGAACAGCCAACAGGGAGTAGGAGTGTGGCTCTGAAGGTTGTGGAAAAAACTGGGGAAGGGCATAGGCCAGCTGGGCAGTCAGAGGAAGACCCAGGCCCATCTTCATCCTAGGCATGCAGAGAGGAGAAGATAAGGGAGAAACGTGAATGGCATGGTCTACGGGGGAGGAAAGGGCCCTGATTCCCTTCATGGGCTGCAGTTGTGAGGACTATTTAAAAAGACAAACTGCGCATGGTCCAGTGTTAGAAGCAAAGCATGGAAATATTTCTAGTCTTTCAATTTTTATCTGAGATCTGGTGTCCTTCCCAGTGTGTATAATTCGATATCCCTTATCCTGCCTTGTCTCATTAATTGCTTCAGTGTGATTTGTGTTGTTTTTTTTCTATTTATAATTTATATGTATTTTGAGTTTGAACAACATTTCTTCCTTTTCACAACTGTTTGTGGAGGAGTTTTTTCTCCAGTCAATGATAATTGGACCTTTGAAACCAAGCTGAAGGAATTAAAGGGACTTCACCTGCTTTTGTGACTTTGTTGCTTTTGTATCCCACCCTGAGTCATCACAGGTTAATTGTCCTCACTGTTAGAAAGTTTATACTTAATTCTTGGTTGCTTTTCTCCTTGATGAGTTTCCATCCATTGTTTCTTGTTTTGTTTTCTGGTACTTTGGAAAATAAGTTGATCCCCACTCCTTTGTGACAACCCCTCAAATACTGGAATACTGCTATCATGTCACCCCAGCCTTTTTCTCTGGACTAACCATACCCAATTCCTGCAACTGTTCTTCATAAGTTTTTGTCTCCAGGCCCTTAGTCATCTTAGTTGTTCTTCTTTGCACTTTTTCTAAAACCTCAACATCTTTTTTGATGTGGTAATGTGGTGACCAAAACTGGATGCAGCATTCCAGGTATGGTCTTACTCAAGATCTGTAAAGTGATACTAATGCTTCACATGATTTTGATTAATGCTCTCCCATCCACATCCTTAGCAGATCTGACCCTGCTTGGTTTCCAAGTCAAGAAGACCAGTCAGATGCCACATATCTTACATATTTTATTTCTCCTGGGTTTTTTAAGGTCTCCTTCATGCCCAGGTCTGAGCCTGAATTATTATTTTTTTAGAACTAGGTGCTGCCAATTAATTGGGAATATAAGTAAGATTTTTGCTTACTTCATTCTCATTTACTAACAATCCCATGTCTGTTTTCAGAATAACTAGCTCATAGAATCTTTTGTATATTTCTGGTATACTTCAAAAAGCAGAGGTGAGAATTTGGAAAATTGAGACAAGGAAATCCTTTGTACAGAACATAAATCCTTCTCATATCCCATGCATTTTAAAATAACAAGTGTCGGGCTTGTTTTATTGCTTGGTATTTTTGCTTATACTTTAGAATTAAGATACTCTGAAGAAATATCCTCACACCTATAGCTAAATGGAGAGAAGGTTAGAAAGATTTATTACATTGCCAAAGCTGTTGTGTAGGTCACTAGGAAGAAATGTTTCTTTATCATAAGAGTGTTCCCCAACCAGGAACCCAGATGAAACCTAGCTTCCTAATAAATGATAGCCGTCCATTTACTCAGAGCCAAGCTGCACTAAAAGCCTCCAATACAGGAACACAATGTTGCCAGCCAATCAAAACAAAAAAAGCCACAAAACAGATAGAAGATATTAGAAACACCAATCAAGCAGAACACAGCAAATTTCAAGACCAATAAACACAGACCAAGACTCCCAACCAATCAGGATGAAGAAAAAAACATTCTGGCATAACAGTAGACTAGCCCCAAATTTAAAACTGAAAGGGCTGTGAAAGTCTGACTCACAGACGAACACAATACAGAAGCCTGATGATGGCAGGTGAGATTCTGCCGAAACGTTGCTACAACTTTAAAAGCACAACTACAATGATGTGGGAAAATACCTGAACAAAGCTGAATACCATCCATTTAAGTACCTGCGAAAACTTAAGAAAAAATATATACACATATATATACATATACATGTGTATGTATGTATGTACATATCTGTGTGTGTGTGTATATCTGTGTGTATAATGTGTTTCTCCAAAAATAAGACCCAGTCTTATTTTATCGTATATGTATATATATAAGACCCAGTCTTATTTTTGCCACCAAAAAAGATACCAGGTCTTATTTTTGAGGGATGTGTTTTATGGACAACCTTTTCAAGGCAGCATCAACAACAGCCTCACCCAGCAGAAGTCTACTTGCACGCATCACCCCCAGCCTCCATTTCGCCATCAGAGACCTTCAGGAAAGGCCTCTGCAGAGGAGAAAAAGGCTCCAGATTGATCTGTGCATTGTCCCTGGCCTCTATTTTGCCATCAGAGGCCTGCAGGAAAGGCCTCTGCAGCCAATAACAGAGCTCTGAATTGACGTACCTGGCTGCAACTATCCAAAGGTAAATAGTAGGGCAGTTCCACCAATCCCCACCCTAGCTTAATTTTTACACATAAGGTACTCCCCTTACCCCATGCACCCCAGAGTGGGCTGGGTCTTAATTAGGGCTTATTTTGGGGGGGATAGGGCTTGGGTACACATGTAAAAAATCAAGCTAGGATTTTCTTTCAGGATAGGTCTTATTTTCAGGAATACACTCTCTGTGTGTGTGTGTGTGTGTGTGTATTTAAAGGCAAAGTGTAACAAAAAAGCAAAGCTGGCCATTTCATGCTTGTACAGTCAGCTCAAAATTAGAATTCAATCACTGGAGTTTTGACTCATTGGCTATAAACCAGTGCAGCAAAACATGCAATTAAACAAAAACAAAACAAGCAACAATTTCTACCGAGGCAAATCAGTGACTACCCTTTAATCCCTTCTAATAGTCCTTGACTTATGACCACAATTGAGCCCAGAATTGCTGTTGTCAAGTAAGACATTTGTTCTATGAGCTTTGCCCCATTGTATGACCTTTCTTGCCACATTTGTTAAGTGAATCACTGCAGGTGTTAACCTAGTAAAGATGACTGTTAAGGGAATCTGGCTTCCCCATTGACTGCTTGTCAGAAGGCCACAAAAGATGGTCACATGACTAGTTTGAAAAAAATTCCAGTCATAAGTCAGCCATATAAGGAGATAGAATTACGTGAAAAACCTATGAAGATTCTAGGCCTTTCTTTTTATTTGTCCTTGATAATTATCTGCGGAGAAGAATGAATGAATTTTGCCAGGAATACAAAACATTCATGGATGACACCATGATACTAAAGTAACTTCAAGCATTCCTGTATATTTTAATTTTATATTTTAGAATTTAATACTGTATTTAATACTAATTGGGGGTGACAGTAAGTAAGTTCCATTGCCATTACTTCACACATGCAATCCTCAACTTACAACAGTTCATTTATGACCGTGGCTATGTCCCTAGGTCATGTGATTGTTTTTTACGACCTTTTGACAATAGGGAAGCCAGACTCACTTAACAACTGGGTTACTAACTTATCTTACTAACTTGCAGTGATATACTTATCAAGTGGGTCAAGAAAGGTCATAGAATGGAACAAAAGTCACTCAACAAGTATACAAAGGAAAATCGAGAATTATCACTCTATTTTTTAACCAAATGATGAAGAATTGAATGCAATGTGTGGAAGTATTCAACAACTATGCACTACAAATCCAGAAGAATTTCCTCACCTGTTCATTCTTCAATGAACCATACTAGGTAGCTAAGCTTAAACCTTGCTAACTAGCTCAGAAAATCAGTTAGATAATAATTAACGGAATTATCTGTTTCCCCTGGTTAAAATCTGGAATAATTTTAACCATATTGTAGTCTTGATGGATCATGTCCAATAATATCCAGTTGGGATCTTCCAATTGCAAAAACATGAGACAAAATTCTGCAAGTATTTAAGTTTTAATTCTGGAATGTACTACTTTTTTTCATTTTCTTTTATTGCTGAATTTACGTTGTCTTTTGTAGCAGGATCTACTCTTGAAAAGGCTGGAGAATTCACCACACTTGTAAGAAACCATTTCAGCTTTTTCCTTTATATTTTTAGGTAAAAGAAGATACAGCAGAAGAAAGGCATTTAAAACAAAAGTTTTCTTCCAACTTTAGATTTCATAATTTTTATCACTACTTCTTGACACAAGTGGAAGTAACAGCTTTTCTATCAAGTGGTGAGATCTATTCTTGGTAACAGGAATCTCTCAGCACAACTATGTTGGGATTCTGTGCTATGAAGGATCCATCCTCTCATCACTCCTTATCGCCCATTCCCTCCCACTTGTGACTGTATGACTGTAAATTTGTCGCTTGTATCCTTACTATTTTTATTGACTGTTTCCTAGTATGATTCAATTACTTATTGTTCCTTATGACTATCATTAAGTGTTGTACCTTATGATTCTTGACTCTTGATGAATGTATCTTTTCACTGAGAGCATATGTAACAGGACAAATTCCTTATGTGTCCAGTCACACTTGGCCAATAAAGAATTCTATTCTATTCTATCAGTTTCCTTGGCAGGAAATAATTAGAAAATTTGCATTGCTGTCCTTAGTAACTACCAAGTAACTACCGAGCTCCATTTTCATCTGTGATGGCCTCCTGCAACCCTCCGTCAGTGAAAACAGAGCTCGAGAGGGCTGCACACATCTCTCCCGAGCTCCATTTTCGCTGTCAGAGGCACTGTGGGCTGGTCCTTCACTGTTTCCAGGGTCACCCTGTGGGCCAGATCTAAGCACCCAATGGGCCAGTTCTGGTCCATGGGCCTTGACTGTTCTAGACTGTTGCAAAATACAGTTTGTTCAAAGCAACTAGTATAATCCCCCTATGGAGTGATATAGCTGCAAATCAATACCCATAAAGTGAATTCAGAATTATGATTATTATAATATATATATTATCCACCTCAATCTATCTATCTAATCTATCCACCGATAGATATGCCCTGTTTCTCCAACAATATGGCCTCCCCAATAGGAAGTCCCAGCATGTTTTATAGGCATGAAATGAAATTAAGCCCCTCCCCCCCAAATTAAGGCCTATATTCAAACATGCGAAACGGGGGGGAATGGTGGGGGGGGCTTGCTGTTAGGAAGTACTGTTGTTGCACACCCAGATATGGTGCTGCCGGCGTTGACCCCAATACGAAGTGCCCCACCAACGCTGAGGTCAACATCCAAGCCGTCGCCGCCNATAGATAGATAGATAGATAGATAGATAGATAGATAGATAGATAGATAGATAGATAGATAGATAGATAGATATAGAGATGGGTAGATGTATAAATGGATGGATGGGTGGGTGGGTGGATGGATGAATATAAATATTCTTTCCCAAAGACCGACCCAAAATCACAGTCTTTTTCCTATTATTGGAGGACAAAGAAACAAAACAAAAATTTCAAGCCAGTACCATCATCATTCAAGAATTCCATACTTCCATTTCTTTACCACCGTAGATAGTCACTGATGTGCTAGGAGTAAGCTTGAGACCAATATGTTTTGATCAGCTTTCATCTTGCAAACAAAAACTGTGATGCTACTTTAGATATTCTTATCATTTTGGACTCACTCATGTAGCTCAAAACAAAAACAAGGTTTTGTATTCAGGATCTACTAGAGTTCCTAACATATTAATTGTATTTTACTGCAGCAATCACCAACCTTTGTAAATCAGAGGCGGGGGAAGAGGGGATGATTCTGCACAAACAATGGGCAAGCGTGGATCTCTATATATGTAAGTGACGGTCACATATACCTGCCACTCACACAAACAGAACTGTGCACTCACGCTCACCTGCCACTTCTGTGGCCTGGTTTCAAAAGGGCTGCATCCCAGTACTGGGCCATGGGCTGTGGCCCGGGGAGCCCTACTTTCCTGTACAAACTGATCTCTATCCTTTCATAGAGCCTCCAAATAAAGCAATTGTCAACTTCAAACCGAACCTGGCAGAAGCCATGTTGTTGTTCCTCAGTTGCCACACACAGTCACACAAACACACACACACACACACACACACACACACACACAAGGGGGAGGAGACTGGACTGCTTTGCTAGATGCAACACAGAACTCTCTCTTGAGAACCAAGGTCATCCTCACAGACATTGGTTGAAGAGGAGTGCCTAAGAAGCTCGCCAATTAACCTAATTGGATAATGTGACCTATGATACTTAGGGAAGGGGTCATTTCCTATTTTAATTATACTGAAATGGCAGGGAATATTTTGAGTTGGTTTTACATTTAATCGTGCTGACATGAGGTATCCAATAAAGAAGTCCTTTGAGGAAGATTCCAGGCTCAGAGTTCTGATTTGCTTGGATTTGTTCGTCATTAAGTTAACCTTGAGAGTGGTTTTGTCTCTTATTAGTGACATGTGCCTATGACAATCATTTTAAAATAAGACATTCAACAGATTTCTACCACCTTCAACTCTTCTTATAATATGAAGCTTGTTTTCTTCACTCCAGACGTAAATAACACAAAGATATATACCGATCGAGACAAACACCTAGACATATGTGCACATATACAATCTCTCCCCTTCTCCCACAGAAGGACTAATGAGGCCAGGAATAGTACAGAGGCATCTGGTTATGCTGTGACAACATCACCTAAGCCATAATATCACTCCAACGATGCAGACTGAATCTATAACCTGCCCTGTGCAATCCCCCCCTTGCTGGTTAGGAAGTAAAAGTGGTAAGGGAGATAGTAGGAACATAGAATTCCTTGTGTGTCCAATCATACTTGGCCAATAAAGTATTATATTCTATTTTATCCCTTATTCTATTCTATTCTGTTCTATTCTATTCTATTCTATTCTATTCTATTCTATTCTATTCTAGAAGGATGCTAGATAAATGGTGACCCACTGGGTCATGGTTACCTAAACCGAATGACTAAGGGCAAAATAACAGTGCACCTGGGAAAAACTTCCTGCCACCTTGACCATGACTAACTACCCTCTGAAAGTCAACAGTGAGAGCAGTCTACCCAGGGATGGGCTTCTGGGGATTCGCAGGGGTTCAGGAGAGCCCCTAGCTAAGATTCTGTGCAGTTCAGAAAAACCCCAAATCCCACTCCTGGTTGGCTCCTCCCCCCTCCCCTCCCCCGAGTCCCCACACAGCCCCTTTTGGATGCAGGTAAGTGCAGGGCACACAGAGCCACTTGGGGAGGGTGAAAAATGGGCCTCCAGGAAGTTTGGGAAGGCCGAAACATGCCCATTTCTGGCTTGAGAGCCTCCAGAGACCGGGGAGGCTGTTTTCACCCGCCTGGAGTCTCAAGGAAAGCCTTCAGAGACCGGGGAGGACAAAATACTCCCCCCACCGTGGTGCAGGAGGCCAATTAGGTCACACCCATTATGGCTTTGCCCACCCAGCAACCAGGCAGCGAACCCTTTGTTAACATTTTTGAAGCCCAACCCTGGGTCTACCCTACCTCTGGTGGGCTAGGAGAGATCTCCTAACCCTCCAAAATTGAAGAGTTTTAAAAATCGTATTTTAGGAGAAGACCTCAATGAAGACCTCTTGAACTTTTAGTTCAAGAACTTTTACTGTTGAACTCTTGAACTCTTGAATTTTTAGTTCAAGAAGGTAACTATAGCACTTAGACTTTTGTAATGTTTCAGACTCGAATATTCTGTGTCTGAATTCCAATATTTCCGACACATAGTTTACATTTTAAGGGAAGGAAATGTCCTTTCCACCACAGTACATTTTCCATCTGCCTGGTAATTTGTAGATGAAAATGGCAATAAGAACTTCACCGTATTAATTATTTCTCTAAACTTGCACCAACAGCTGTCATCTGCATGCCTCTAAAAATAGGAAAAATAATAGAGTTTTTAAATTATACATTACTGGGAGTAGAGTCACAGTTCAGCATTTCCGGAAATATGCAATTTGGAAAACATCATTTACATGGAAATACAATGCCAAATGTTTGCTTTAAAATTCCCTTCCCAACAATGCTTCAGTCTACACCGGGGGGAATTCTACCAGTTCTGCCTGGTTCTGTTGAACTGGTAGCTCCGAAGAACAGCTGAGACCAAACTGGTTTGCTGTGACAATCTTTGAGTCTTCTTTTTTCTTTTTGTAATTTGATTTGTAAGCAGTGTGCACTGAACCAGTTGTTATGCCAGTAGGATCCCACCCCTCGTCTCCATACCCAATGACAATTGTCCAGAGGTTGAATATATTTTAGCCTGCCTTCAAGATCAAACTTCCTACCTCCAGAAACTCAGTATGGAATAATCTATATTTTATTTTAGGTTAAAGTAGTCCCCAACTCATTCTGCACAAATTAAACATTTCTACTTTGATTTGAAAAAACAACAACTACTAATGATTGGCTACAAATAATCACTTGTTAATAATTCAAGGTCAGAAATGCCTAGTCTAAAGGGATATATTTCCTGTTCACATTCCAAGAATGATCTAGTAGGTTACCCTAAGAACTGCAATACTATCTCCTATTAAGACTTGATTAAAATAGGATGAAGTTACTCCTAATGTTGCAAACTCGACAAAACTCATCTGAATGAAAAACAGTTGTATGAAAGACCTGGCATAATGCCCAGTTGCTTTAATTCCAAGTCTCCTTGAAACAATTCCAAGCAGTAAATTAAGTATTAAAACACTGTCTATGGAAAAGCCAGTCTGTTTTTAAAACAATTTATGAGACTCTATTGTTACTCACTACATGGATCTTATTGTCTAATTAATATATTGCATGCAAATGTGTGTGTTTTATATAAAATACACACACACACACACAAACACATGCATAGATATACTGACTCTTGGATAATGATTGTGTAGTTGGTAGACTGCAGACCAATAAAAGCAAATCAAATACCTTATGGTTTCCTATGTAACACGAAATCAGGTTTAGCTCCACCTATAGGTTATTGCCCACAGCTTAATACCATCATGCTAAGACAAAATGAACCAAACCATGTCTAATTTAACACATTGCAGTGGTTAAGTTAGTAACACGGTTATTAAGTGAATATAGCTTCCCTATTGCTTGATCTGGGACAGTGCAACCATCATAAATATGAACCAGTTGCCCAGCATCTGAATTTGAATCAGGTGATCATGGGGATGCTACAACAGTTGTAAGGGTGAAAAACGGCCATAAGTCGCTTCTTTCAGTGCCATTGTAATTTTGAACAGTCATGATTAAATGAATGGTTGCAAATCCAGGGCTACAATTTGTTCTTTATTCTTAACACATTTTGTTCCTTTCTTTGGTGGGTTTAGTTTGGATATCCTTCCATGGATTTTCCAGTTGCAATGTATGGCTGTGAAAGTTGGACCATAAGTAAGGCTGAGCGCCAAAGAATTGAGGCCTTTGAACTAGAGTGCTAGAGAAGACTCCTGTGAGTCCCTTGGACTGCAAGGCAATCAAACCGGTCAGTCCTAGAGATCAACCCTGACTGCTCCGTAGAAGGCCAGATCCCAAAGATGAAAC
>BHFT01057698.1:0-18054 GCA_004320025.1 Laticauda laticaudata
CCCCAAAAAGAGAGAGATTAAGGATAGTAGTGATGGGCAAGGGGGGATACCTTTGGGATGGGTATCAGCTGTGGGAATGGGCAGGGACACCTTTGGGATGGGTAATAGGCTGTGGGATGGGCAGGGATCCTTGGGATGGGTATAGCTGTGGAATAGATTAAACCTCCAGTGCAAGCTCGTGGGAACCTGTATGGTCCACCCTGCGCTAGGTTGCCACACATATGGCCCTTTATTATCAATAATAATGCAATCATGTCATCCACACATGTCAACATAAACACAACCTCTTTATTAAATGCCCTGTTCATTGGTAGGCCCACCCAACAATACATGGCCAATCTCATCAATTGCGATGAGACAGGCTGAAGGAAGGCATCCATTAAGCAATCTATCATTTCCAGTTTTGTCACTCCACTGCTCCAGCTGGGGAGTTGCACCAGTGTTTCAGGAGGTTGCGCTGCTTTCTTCCCTTCACAATGAAGCTCTGTTTGGGGCCTTCACATCCTTAGTGTCTATCAGGTTTTTGCCCTTGCCTCCATTCCAGGCTCCAATGTCCCATTGCCTTCGTTGGGAGGTCCACGAGCCTGTTCTGCAACCACTGGGTAGGGGTGCGCATGAGATTGTGCAGGAATACAGCAGCTTCCACGATCCTCCTATGGTCTGTGGCGATGCTGCATGGTGTGAGAAGTACCTGGAACTGTTGGCCAGGATGCAGGCGTTCTACCAACCACCTGCCCTTGCCCTGGACAAGCCCTGTAGTTTGAAGAATCCTCTCTTTACATGGGTGAGGAGTCTGGAAGTGTAGGGCTTATGAGGTAGTTGTGAGGGAGAAGGCATCATCCCCCATGATGAAGTAGGGCACTATTGCATGTCGTTGGGCAGGGGGTCTGGATTGGAGGAAGCCCATCGATGAGCTTGCATCTCCAAGCCCCCTCCTTGAGGTCCACTGGCATTGCATTAACCATGGGCATCTGAAGCTGACCCGTTGCTAAGCAACATCGATTACATGAATTGTACTCATTCATCGACGCATAGCAAGAGGATGAAGCTGAAGAAAGCCCTTGTAGTTGAAAATAAGTGGACCCCTGAGTTGGCTGGAGCTTTGCCAGGCTACGTGCTTGCCATGTACTGGTTCCAACGGTGGGGGGCAAGTTCTCCTCTGATACCACTGCTCTGCAACTTTCTTCCATCCTTCTTCAGTGGTGGGGCACTGAGGAGCTCCTGCCAAGGTAATCTTCGATGAATGGCCTGCACACTTTCTGACAGTACAATGCTGATGTGTTGTGTGGCACCCTCCAGCCGTACTGCATGCCTCCTGTAGGTTGGTCCCTGAGGCCAGGTGGCACAGAGTCAGTGCCACCTTGAGCCCACGGTCCAGGCTGGGCCGGAAAGTTTGGTGTTTTCCCTTGGGTCAAACCTGAGTCTCAAGTCACTCCACAACTTTGTCAAACATGGCTGGAGGCATCCTCATAGAAGTTTGGAATGCACGAGGGTCCTTCGTTCCTCAGCTCCACCATCACTTGTTGCTACAGTGCCCATCGCTCTGTCTTCTCCCGATCCATCTTCGGACCCAGACCTTTTTCTTGATGCCTCTTTTCTTCCCGTAGAACAGTTTGAAAGAGCCTGTAGGATGGCTTCACACTGTTGCAGAACGATGGTGGCTACAAAAGGAGTGTGTATGATCCATGGTGGGATGACTGGAATGCTTTGGAAGAGGCAAGAGCCACGAATGAACTGTTGCAGTACGTCTGGCACAGCAGGGGTGCTGGACTGAAAGTGAGATCCGCAGGTGAGTTCCTCCCCCTTTTTTATAGGCAATATATGTTTTCCACTAGGTGTCCCTTTTTGCATCCCTCTAGGCATCCTCTAGAGCATCCTTAATATCTTGAGATAGGTCCTTGCGACGTTTTTTTTTTTCCAATTTTAAATGCTTTGTATGCGAGCTGCATCCGCTTTCAATCCTTTCTCCGTCCCACATGCTACTACGCTTTTGTGGTCCGTTCCGTGTCCGTTTCGCTTCCCTCCCTGTGTCATTTACCGCTGGAGAGATTTGAGTTGCGCGGATGCGCAGCAGATGCCTAGCGGATATAGCGGTTCCGTGACGGAATGTTCCCCGTATGCATTGCGGAATGGCAGAACGGACCGCGTTTGATACATTTTTCTGCTCAAAAAGTTTTGAAGGGCAGCTTCAAAACTTTTTGAGGCGGGATGGAACCTCAGTCGCTGGATGCTGGACCGGATAGAGAGGATGAAAAATGGAGGCATGTGCAGTACAGAACGGATGAATCGCATAACCAATGGATGGCAAGTGTTTCTCTCCGTTTTACATCCTCTTTCCATCCGTTGGTGCAGTGTGACATGGGTTTAACATGCAAATGGGGCTTATTTGTGTTTGCACTCATTTGCTGTAACATTCCCACACCTGTGTTTTGGATCCCTTCTAGAGATTTTTTTCTACAGCAAGGGAATCTCTTGTGTAGGGATTTTTGGATCAATATTTCATTTTAATGGTAATTTAATATAGTTGTGCTTTTCATGTATCCTCTAGATGTCTTCTGCCAAAGGAAAAAGTATAGAATTTGATTAAATAATCATTGTCTCCATATTTACTCATTTTTTAAAAATGTACACTTGAGGTATGGCTATCATTGTCCTTTTCCCAATTTAGCATAGAAGTCATCTATCCAGTCCACCAGATGAACAGCATTCCTGACTGTAACTTATTTATTTATTGAATTCATATTGCTGCCTATTCGCCCATGGCGACTCGAGGTGGCTTACAGAATGTAAAGCCATATTTAAAATAAAACACAATAAAAACTAATAAAAAGAATAAAAAATTAATAAAGTCATTCCTCATAAATAAACCATTGATAACTGTAATACTGAAATTGTGCATTTTGTTATTTATTTAGTGAATCAGAATATTGGAACTTCAGTTATGATCCTGAGCTTTTTTACCTGAGAGATGGTCCTACTGAATTGGATAAGTTTTTGTTCCTGAATTGCCATGTAGGTGTTTGCACCACACGTTGATATTGCAGAAGAATATTTACTTGAATTTGAGTGAGCATGTAAATCAAGTCCTAGGAAATCCGTATGACTGGGAATTAGTACAACAATATTAACAACAAGAATAACACTCATCCGTAAAACCACATACTGTTGGCTTAATCTCATTCTATGGAGGCTTTTTTAATTAGAGCTCCTAGATCATGCATTTTTAAAAATCTGTTTCTGCTGGTGTGTTTTATTGTGCAGCTTTATAACTGCTGAGATTCTTGCTATTGGTTGTTAAGACAATTATTTAGTTTCCTTCCTTCGTCAGTAAGAATGTGAAAGTTGTTTGATGATCAGCAGCTCTGCCTGCTCAACAGGAAATAACTTTCTTCGGGCTCTGCAACTACAATTTATTTAGGAGAAATTGAAAGCAAAATGGGAATTGTTTGAAAATAATGCCACTTTCCTCTCCCCCAAAAAACACCCCAACACTGTTTAAAGAACTTGTTTGTTTTGCTTATATGAATTTTCAAGCAGACAAAATCCTTGCTTAGAAAGCCATTAATTGTCTCCTTTTTTAAAAAAAGAATTTATTATTGCTACTCTTTCTGGTAGTATCAAACAGCAATTTTATATTGATGCATCTTAATTGATTGATTAAATTCATATGACTGAGAATTAGTACAACAATATTAACAACAATAATAACACTCATCCGTAAAACCAATTCAAGTAAATATTCTTCTGCAATATCAACGTGTGGTGCAAACACCTACATGGCAATTCAGGAACAAAAACTTATCCAATTCAGTAGGACCATCTCTCAGGTAAAAAAGCTCAGGATCATAGCTGAAGTTTGTTCCAATATTCTGATTCACTAAATAAATAATGAAATGCACAATTTCAGTATTACTATTATCAATGGTTTATTAATGAGGAATGACTTTATTTTTTTTATTCTTTTTATTTGAATTAATACATATTTGAATTAATATTCCTCTCAGCAGTAGTGAATATGATCTAATTAGTATTCATGCTATTTATAGGTTATCCATCCTTCCAAGGTGGGTAAAATGAGGACCCAGATCATTGGGATCAATATACTGACTCTGTAAAATGCTTCGAGAGGGCTGTAAAGCACTGTGAAGTGGTATATAAGTCTAAGTGCTTTACTATTATCGAAGAAATACAAGAAGAGTTTTGCTCAGTTAGCTCAAAGAGCCCACAATCCATGTCCTACTGCACCTGGGTGTTTCTGGAAAACATATAAGCCTGGTAATAGCCCCATTTCACTTTTTCTTCCTAATAATAAATATTTAAAGCATGCTGCCTGTGATTTAGAACAGGGGTCTTCAAACTTGACAGCTTTAAGACTTGTGGACTTCAACTCCCAGAATTCTTCCTTCATGTTAACTCAGGAATTCTGGGAGTTGAAGTCCACAAGCCTTAAATTTGCCAAGTTTGAAGACCCTTGATTTAGGAGAAAGCAAACAATAATAAAAACTAACGTCCATTGATTTGATTCCCTATGAATTGATCCAGTCTGATTTTAAAATTAATCCAGTCAGCTCCTAGGCCCATAATTCCTGGCAGCCCAGTTTGATTATGCATTGTGTAAAGAAGTATTTCCTTCTATGCATCCCAAGTAATCAATCCTTCCTCCCCTTGTGCTTTGTTGTGCATCTTTGTAACTATGCTGGAATTATTGATATTGACCAAACCTTCATTTAGTTTCAGTAGATGACCTCAAGTTCTAACACTGAGTAGGAAAAAAGCCTTCTGTCTCTTGTCTATGACATGCATGATTGTCTATGACATGCATGATTTTATAGACTTCTACACTGTCTCCTTCAAATGTGTAAGTATTTGTATAACATCTTTGTTTCTATGGGTTTTTTTTTTTTNTATTTGTATAACATCTTTGTTTCTATGGGTTTTTTTTTTTTGTCTGTATACTGCCCATGAAGTTTTGAAAAAGAAACATGAATCTTATAGTATGCAGATAGCAAACCAAACTTCATTTGTGAATACTTTCAAATTATGTAATTGTTCCATTATCCATGAAATGGAAATGTGATAAAAATTATATTGACATAAAATAATTTTTGGAAATGGAAAAATTGCATTTAGTCACCTCATCAGTGACCCATCTCATCATTTATTTATCGTAATTTCCTAGTTATCCTTCCAAATAGAATAGTTAAGTGAAGACACCTCTGTGGTTCATGTCATATTTATACCAATTTACTACAAAACCTTGAAGGTAAGACATAACAATAACAGCGAAAATTATGTACTTTAAAGAGCAGTTGCTTTTTCTTTATCTTTTACAAGATAGAATTACTCTCCCCAAAAAGGTATTAATAATTGAAAATTCTTGAAGATGAAATGGAAAAAATCTCTACTTTAGATTTCTCTATCATAAGCATTGGAAAGACACTTGGACTCAGAAAGAATGAATTGGAATCATGTTCACTGAAGGAGCAATAACTGATAGTAACTACTTACGGAGTTTACTTGGCATTGGAGAGGCACAAAGGACAACTTGGTCAAGTTTTGAGATATTGGATGACTGATTATAACAAAGTCTATGATTATGAATATTATATTGCCCTTAAAAGGCAAAAACTGGTATTTTTCAGTGAAATTTCTAAATATTAGGGAAGTAACAAGTGATGGAAAGGGATTCTGTTTCTGAATCTTTTAAAGACAAGACGGAAGACAGAAAGTTGGTGATCTTTTTACTGCCGAGTATTTTTATTTATTCCTTGTCTTTGCTTATCCTTTTTACTTTTTAAACCCTAGTGGGGGGAAATACTAGTAGAAAAAATACTGCCCCTGTGCTGCATTAAATTGGAAGTTAAAGGACTCGGGAGGCAAATTAGCAATAACACATTAAAAGAGAAATGATGATAACATCTAGTTAAGGCTGCAAAATTGCTCCTTTGGCTCAGTTAGTAAGAGGCTGTGTGGAGGAGTTCATGAGTTTGTAAAAGATCTGTGCTTAAAACACAAGTAAGCAGTAGTCTCAATAAATGCAGAAAAACAATGTATCTCTCAAGAAGAAATAAACTCTCAGGTCATTGTTTTAGTGGCATGGTTACTGCCCATGCCTATAGTAAATGAAAGTAATGCATCCCATTACAAAAGTATCTTGTCATAGGAAAAATATGTGGGTGGTTTTATATGTGGCAAAGATCCCAATGTCTATTGCACATGATACCATATACAAAATAAAGTGATTGCACTATAGAGGCCAGACATCCAAAGCTATGGCATATGATTCAGTCAACTGTATCCACTCTCTCTGATTTGCAAAAGTGGATGTTAACTAAAATGACATGAAATCAACTGTGTTAGTCCAAAGATCAGGGAATGTAATTGCAAATTTATTTCAGATCACAAAATCAAAAATATACAAAACTGTATAATATTCCCTTCACTGGTCAACGAAAATACATACAAGTATTGTTTTGAGCTTGTGTTGCAAACACCTGGTATGCTAGTTTCTTTTTTTTATGCAGCTGCAGTAAGATGCAATAAGATATTTCTCAATCTTATGCTTCCCAAAATTTTATTCAATTGAAAAGGCACGCTCAATGCAGAGAAGGTAGAACAATCTGAGATGGATGACTACAACACATTTTTTTCTTTTTACCATCCTATTAATCCCTTGCTTTGGGGTGGGGTCAGTACAACTGAATGGAGTTGAGCATTGACTGGCTGGATGCCCTTCCTGATATCTATGTGGAGTTTGCAGCAGATATTTTCTCTTTGAATCCTGATAGAGAAACATCTGTCACTGCCTAGGTGCCAGACCTGTCACAACTTAAACCTTGAAATAGAAAGGTTTGACTCCATTTGTTGAGAAGGTTATAGTTTATTAAAGATCTGCACTGCATTGCAGTATTGCAGAACTGAGAATCCCACACCAAAATGCCTAAGTTCTACTTTTTCCTCCCTTAACTATCTGTCATTGCTGAGATACCTGTAATCAATAAGATTCAAGCAAGATGTTTTCATAATGATCAGTCCAAGTTTGGTATGTGGCTTCCTCCTTCCAGCAGGGTGACCTTGAGGCAACATCTTGAAGAGATACAGTACTTACTTTCGTTTCCCAAAGCATTCTCCCCCCTTTGTTCCCCTTCCCTACAGTTTATGGCAATCTGCCCCCATATAGCAGTGAAGCACAAGCAAGCATAAGGTGGCAGCTGACACTAGAATTCAACTCTCAACTTTCTGAATGCATCTTTACTTCTAGGCCACTGTGCCGTTCTGCATGACTACAACACTATCAATATACAAATCATTCTCCTACAACAAGATGGCTGCTATGAATGCCAACAATACCCATTCTAATTAGAAATATTTTCCTTATGCATATATTTTCCCTCTTTATATTTATTTGAAGGGGGGGTGAATTTCTGAAAGTTGAGATAAATGATGATAGTCTCCTCATGTTCATTTTTGTTAAAGATTTGCTTTGAAATCCATCAAAGAAAGAATGTTTATTTTAAGGTCTAGCTCAAACAAAAGCAGGGGAACTGAGGGGAATTGGAGTATATATTGGAAGAAAGTGGGAGGGAGAGGAAGAAAAAAACTCTTTATATATTATGTAAGGATCTGGCTAGCATTTTTAAGTCAATAGCCCAATTACAAGCCACACCAAGTAGTCTAGTCTAGTCTACTTTTTAGACCTCTACTACCTTTTGATTTAGCATGGTAGGCTTATGTAAACACCTTTTAATGTTGTTTTCTAAACACTAAAATATAATGATATGTGAGCTAGATAATTATTATATTCATCAGTAAATAATTCACAGGCCTCAAGTGGCCCTTTAAAATCATGATAGTTACTTTAATTTTAGCCATTTCAGGTCTTAATTTAAAGCTGGCAAGTCACCAGATTTTGTGAGTTGATCTTTAGTTAATTTTCTTTTTATTAACTAGAGACAAAAAGAAAAGGGAAACACAAAATTATAAAAGACAGAAAACGCACATAAAAAAGGAAACCAAACTATTCAGTGCATAAGATCACAGACATGTATACATACGTATATGAAACTATACAATAATAATTAGTTAATTCTTGAAGACTGCTTGCCAATCAGCATCCTAATACTTTTTTGAGGGGGAAGTGCCAAATTATAACATCTCTCATTTGGAAAACTGTTACAAGCAAGTCTAAATATTAATTTAATCATTTTAAGGCCATATTCATACAACATGCCTGACTCAATTATTCCAATAGCAATAGCACTTAGACTTATACACCACTTCATAGTGCTTTACAAGCCATCTTTAAGTGGTTTACAGAGTCAGCATATTGCATCATTTTCTTTGTACAAGGTTTTCAAAATAAACAAGAAATTCACACAAGACTGCTTTCATGATTATGATCTTAATTATTCCAGGGCCCAATGGAAAAATTCCTCTTTGGCTCTACTCTATTTATAAAAATATTTCTACATGTAGGCATGCATTTAGTTGCTTTACAATTGCACAAATTCAGAAGAAAATTGCCCCATACATTCTCTTCGGTTTTGATGATTTTAAATTCTCCATTGTTGTCACTATTCATTTAAAAATTCCATTATTATAATTTAGCTGTAATTCTTCTTAGGCAATCATGTTAACAATAGGAGACATTTTCAGGATGCCTAAATGTTAATTACTGGAAAATATACATTTGCACGAAGAAGAGGAACATCCATATCCAATGTGTCCAACTTCATGTAATTTCCTAAAGTTACGTTTTGAAAAAAGTTACAGAATAAAATGTATTTTATAAATGCAGTCTTCATTTTGATGTTCTCTTAATATTTATGAAAAAAAAATATCAATCTATGTGACAGTGATACCTCCACTTATTGACAAGACACAGTGATGTAAAAAGAAAGATAAATTAAGAAAAATGGAAATAACACACTATATAGAGTGATTGATGGCATATAAATGTAATAAATAATAATGCTGGATCAGAAGACAGACTTTTCAAGGCTAGCTAGGAATGCAAAAGCTATCCAGCCCAGATGTTAACAAGGTAAACTGGTAATCTAGTATTTATCTTTCTCCACTCATGTCTAAAATCTGGATATATCTAATCAACTTCTAGAGATTCCTGTGAAATTCCTGCAGTCAGAAATAACTTCATGCAATCAGTTCTAGAAATCCCTGCAGAATTATAGCCAGGGTAAATCAGAACCATTCCTTACTTTAAAGCATTTTTTTCAAATCCTTTAAATGCTGCTTCCATGAATACCAATAGATTAGCAACATGTCACTGGATGAATATTTCAATAATGCAAAGGCTGAGACTTAAGAAGTTTCTCGCAGAAGCCTGAAGGAAATGTTGGTATGGCATCAGAAGATACAGCATATACTGTATCTTAAATAGTCAAAGTGCCAGAAAGTTTTCAATTTCTTATTCTAGTATGTATATGTATACATATATAGTACATATAATTTTTATATAAAACAAATTACATATATATGTAAACAGAAGCTGAATGCTTTGAGACATGAAGAATATCCCCAGTTTTCCCAAGAGAGATAGATAAACATGAATAGAATTTTGTGGGGTTTTGGTTTTTTNTTTGAGACATGAAGAATATCCCCAGTTTTCCCAAGAGAGATAGATAAACATGAATAGAATTTTGTGGGGTTTTGGTTTTTTCTTTATTTGTATGTTTTAAAAGCTTCTGCAACTATGAAGACTGGATGTGAAGAGAATTCCTTACAGTTGCTTATATATTCATCATTTTGATAGGGGTTTTAGGTGTAGTTCTATTCCAGCCAATTCTTCTCTAATTCCTTGGGCTGCAAGGATAACAAGGCAGAAATGTACTTTCAGACTTGCAAGATTCTGTTAATGTAACCTTACAATAAAACATAATTACAGTAATTCATCTGAGCAGTTAATAGATACATTCATAAGTCAAAGACTACCTGAATGTTATCCCACAACTTCAGTTTAAAATCCAATGAAGATTTTAAAAAACCTCATTTCTTTGTTACTGAACTCAAGAAGGAAAAACTTGTTTTCTTCACGGGTGTCCAAAAGACCACCTTCTGATTCTGCCTGGTTGGATTTTCCAGCAATTATATTTAGACAGATACACTTTTTTTGGTCCGTCTTTGAAGCTGCTTTACCAAAATCTTCATAAATTACAGGCATAAAACATATCCAGGGGCTTCATGAAAACATAAGAGATGCTTGTAGTTTGTGATAGTGATGAAAACAACTGTTATGTTCTTATTGCAGGTTCCAGATTCCTCTAAGCCTCCAGGTTAACACTGTATCAATACAGGTTAATACAGTAAATGTGTAGTGCCTCTGTGCTACTTACAGCCAAGACATATGTCTGTCTGTCTGTTTCTCTCTCTCTCTGTGTATGTTTGTGTGTGTGCAACACATGTACATGTGTTTTTTTAGCTGCTCAGAGACTAACTGCTATCCAATGCTCAACAACAAAAAAAGCAATCAGGCATAAACAAGAATCTGCTTTCTCATCTATAAACTAAGGATTTTGTCATCATAACTAGCAACATTCTTCTCTTAATTTTCCCTCTCATTGCCACCTAAGTTTATGGGTCTCCTGTTTTTCCAAATAGTAAATCTGACTCCCTTTGATATTTCAGCTTGCTCTTTCCCAGGTAACAGCAACTGCTTGAGGTGATGTACGCACATGGAGTCTAGTTAGGGTAATGAATAGAAAAAGCAGCAGGGGAGAAATCGACCAAAAGGCCCATTCAAAGAGAAAGGTTACAGTCTTCCAAATAATATTTGGTTATTATTATTATTATTATTATTATTATTATTATTATTATTATTATTATTATTATTATTATTATTATTATTCACAAAAAACAACAGCATACACAGCAAACGAGTTAACTATGCTGGGTTCCATATCACAAATCATTAGTCGAACACTTCCCAAATATTTAGGATTGCGTGATGTATCAGAAGATTATGCAAGCAGATCCCAGTAAGGTGGCCTTCTATAGCTGAACCAATGGTGATTTTGTCAGCGCCAATTGTTTTTAAGTGCTTGCCTAGGTCTTTAGACACAGCACCCAGTGTGCCAAGTTTTTTGCAGTTCCACTGGTGTTACTGCAGGAAGCTGCAATTTCTTGATGTATTTTGTTAAATTTTTCAACTTGGTACCAAGCCCCCGATGACAATGGATATCACTGTTACATATTTCATCAATAATCGTATAGTTTAGATGGCCAGGTTGCAATATTTTGTTATTTTTTCCAGTTCTTTTTCTTTGACTCTGGCATCTCCTAGTACAGCGATAACAGTAAATTGTTCACTTTGGTTTTTAACAACTGTGATATCTGGCATGTTGTGTTCCAAATGATGATCTGTCTGTATTCAAGAGTCCATAAGATCTTTACCTTATTATTCTTGTTGTTATTGTTAATCACATAATCAGTCAGATGTTTAGGCTGAATTTGGCATTTTAGTTCATTTATCAAACCCTTCCTTGGGATCTGGGATAAGCAGAAGCTTTCTTTAACAATATTAAAACAGGATGTGAACTTTTCCAAGTAAATGTGCCTTTTGTAATTGACCATTGATGATTTTGCCAATAATGATGGTGTTCAAGTGGTATTCCAGTTGTTTTAAGATTGTACCTTAAGGCACCTAAATACTTTTTCAAGTCTCACCACCACCATCATAATCATCATCATCCCTTCATATAGCATAAAAATCCTGAGCTCTGAAGGAAAATTGTAGTCAAATCCCACTTCTCTCAAGGATTTGGACCAATAGCTACTTTACAAATTGTTTTAGAAATAAGGAAACAAATAAACTGCACTATAAAACATTTTAAAATAACAATGTCAGGGATAACTGGTGACTTGGTGAAGTTATCACAGCAGGTAGAAAGTGAAAAATTCCTTCTTCCCCTTTTAGATTTTTCAGTAATCAAGATTTCCATTAATGCAAAATACCATTTCTATTTTCCATTACCTTAAATTCAGAGTCTTAATTGCTGTTCAAAAGAATCCTGTTCAACAGAATCCTGAAATATAAGTGTTGGATGGTGCCTTAGACAACAATTGTTCATGAAGGAATCCACCACAATAGTATTCCCGACAGATGGCCATCAACAATTATACCTAATGAATACACATTTCATTATATTAAGTTGAAAGTGATGCTGAGTGATGTGCTACAAGACTCCATTCTAGGCCTTGAGCTATTCAACAGATTGATAAATCACTTGGATGAAAGACTGGAATATATAATGATAAAATGTGCAGATTACATAAAGATAGGAAGTGTCAGGCGGTGCTCCATTCAAAATCCAAGAAAGAAATATTTAGACTCTTTAATTTAGAGAAAAGTTATCTTTTACTGTGACGTAGAAGTAGGTAGTAACCAGAAGATTCTTGAATCTGAGATTGAGCGCGTAGAATCACAATACAAAGTGAGGGTAAGTGTTCCCACCCCACATAGTTCAGATGACTTTCAATTAGAAATTGTGAATATGATGCATGGTGGGCATTTCAGGTGTTGAAGGCTTGCCGTCTTGACCTTGGCTACTTTGATTACGGGTTGCAGTTGGCGCAGAGAAGAGAAAGCTAAGCGAGAATAGAACATCTAACTCTGATGTTATGCTTCCCCCACCTTCATTACAACAACAAAAAAATGTAACACCTCAGCTCACTTCCAGATTCTCCCACCTCCGCCTCCCCCTTTTTTATGACAGCCGAATAGATTGCCAAAGCCGATAGTTAGAGATCTTGAGGCTGGACATTTGGCCTCCTAGAAAAAAGGGAACCGTCAGTCCTTGAGAGAGAGAGGAGAAAATATAAAGACATAATAATATTAGACAATTACCAAAGGAATACATTCATTATGGGCTTATAGGATACTTTGGAACGAATGCCTTTTGATCAACTTAGGGGCTTTAATCGGTTTCGTTTAACCTTCGGCTTGTTGAAGAGGGAAATGTGTTCCAAGGAACGAAGACTACTGGAGGCCGACCCCTTCCATTTGGAGAGGACAGATTTCTTTAACGTTCATTGTTCACCTTCAAATCCAGTATTGGTATGAGAGGTCAGTTGGATGGGTTTTAAATCGAAGTATGTCAGGTGTAACAACTGAAATGGAAAACTGGGTGTGTATTCGTTGAAGAGTTTTTCAAGTAAATTTCGCTGGACTTGTACAGGTTTTAATGCCGTTCATCGTTGAGGGACACATATTTTGGACCAGTTCTTTTGACTTTTGAGTGGTTTGCGGTATCTGGTGGCAGGAAAATTTTCGCTACTTTTATATTAATTTTGTGGGATCTTTTCTTGTCGGGGCAATTTCTTATGAGCTTGATGGGCTATCTAATGCTTTATGTACTGCAGTTAAGTTGGAGTTGAGTTTCATTCATCACGAGTGGATGTTAGGGCCTTTCATGAGGAGTTTCAGGTTATGGGGTACAAAATTTGTCCCGACGCACTTTAAATGGAGTGTGAATCCAGTCTACTATGTACGGGAGTTGTTATATGCACTTTCAGCAATGGTGTAAGTCAGACAGTTATTTATTGATAATTTGTATACATCTAGATATGTTTTAACACTGTTTAGTCCTCCTCACGACCATTGGTTTGGGTGAGGTGGGCGGGGTTTAAGCCTGGGCGGAGCTATTCAACTTCAGGGAACTCTTTTCAACATTTTGAGCGGTGAAATTGGACCTCTGTCAGAGTTATGCGTTCCAGGGAATCACATGTAGGCTATAGATATGGTGAATAACGTTTAGCAAGTTTAGCAGATGAAATTTTGGAAGGTTAGTGCAATTGTACCTGTTTGGAAAAACAAATGGTTAATACCACCAAATACGTGTTTCCACTGCTTTAGGTATTCTACTCTAAGTCCATAGAGATTTCTTCCAGGCTGTTGGTCTGCGACATTTTGTAAAAACCTTTGCGGCTTTCAAGGGTCTCTTTGCCGAAGCACAATGGCAGCTGCTTAATAGCTTCATAGTCCTTCTTCAAGATAGGCACCCAGATTGCCGCTTAACCGGTGTAGGTTTTGCACAATCCAAAGTGACAGCTGTTTTAGAATCATGGCTTTGTTGTAGTATTATGGCTCAGCACACATACAACTTGGTCCCCACACAGCAAACCATCTTAATAGTACAGTCTTTTGGGGATGAGCCAAGAACATCAATCAACTTTTAAGTTTCTTTTAGTTGGTTCGGTTAGGTCATTCGAATAAACCCCTTTTGGTTTTTCTTTTTGGGTTTTGGTGACATTGGGGCCTAGATGTGTTGGTCGAAACAATTGGGACTTATACTCTTGGGCATTGTTATATTGGGGTGTATAGAGAGGAGCATCTGCATTGAAGTTCTTCCCTTACTGTTATGTACTTCAGTGCTGCTTAACGAGGCTTGTGTGGGGATTTTTCAGGTTCGTTTCCCTTCTCTGGCGTCCCCCTTTGGCGTTCAGATTGACTTTGCGTATTACAGCCAGTGACCTTCCTTACGCATTGAAACAGCAAAGGGGTTTGGTCCTTGCCATCATCCTCCCTCTGAGGTTGGATCTCTTGAGGATGTGGGGGGGAAGGTTTTGCTCCACCAGAACCTCCCTGCCATCTGCTTAGGTTAAATCAATTTCATTCATTCTGCCGCAAGTACCACTTGCAAAGTCTTTGGGTCTTTTAGCAATGCATTCTCTGGTACACATCTTATTTAAAATCTTTAAATGTTCTGTCAGGGTTCCTGGGAACCAGCCTCAGTATGACCTTGTAACTGTCTAATTATTGAGGTGTGTCAGCCACTCAGACCTACCGCCCCTGATTTTATGGTCTTTCATCTGTCGGGACCTTGCGCATCTGTATGGTCCTCAATATAGCTCACAGGTTGCAGTCATGACAGTGTTATAATTCATAAACTGCGGAACATTTTCGTTTATGCAGGGTTCCACCATCAATCTGGCAGCTGTTCCCTCAGGAGCCCTGGTACCAATTCTCACTTTGGTTGCTTTGAGGGAAAATTCTCCCCGTATTTTCATATAGCTCCAAACTTTGGGCTAGGAAACCCAAGGTTTTGGGGATTATCCCCTATATTTACGTTAACAGATGGCAGCCTAGGAGATGTACGCCTTCTTAGGATTAATCTCCGCTGAGGGCCCGGGGATGCTGGCTGGATCAGAGTTAGATGTTATGGGATACGGTGGTGCTCTTGTCTTCTTCTAGTGGGGTATAACTCCCCTTCCCCTTCAACCTTTGTGCAGCTTGGGTATGTTCAAAGGGCTTCATCAAGGGTCTCCCTAGGCTGATTCAGTGTAGAGTTCTCTCTTTTCGCTTATCTTGCCATGGTCTCTTTTCCACGCAGCGGGTGATGTTCGGATCCGGCGGGGGGGTGTCTTCTCTGCGAATCTTTCCAGCCAACCCACCAACTTCGGGTTCACAGCTGGTCCTCTTCCAGATTGAGCTCTGCTAGCATTGGGGCTTCCTGTGTCCAGCCAGATTCTTGCCTTGCCAATGGTCCAGATCTTCCTGGTCATTGTTTGAAGTGGATATGTTAGGACCGTCGGAAGAAATTGGGTGTTTTCTCTGGGGTGGGCTCGGAGAGGGAATTCAGAATTAATGTAAGGCGGTGTCCATTCAAAATCCAGAGAAATACTTAGATTCTTTAATTTAGAGAAGATTTATCTTTTCTGAAAGTGAAGTGGTAGTAACCAGAGATTCTGATTTTGAGGAATGGGCGCTGGTAAATCACATATACAAAGTGGATGGAAGTGTTCCCACCCCCAGTGTTTAGATTGAACTTCCATTTAGAATTGTGAATATTCATGGTGGGCAATCTTCAGGTGATGATGATGCCTCTGCCCGTGCCTTGCATTTACTTTGATTACGGGTTGGCAGTTGCAGAGAAAAGAAAGCTAAGCGAGAAATAGAAACCTAACTCTGATGTATGCTTCCCCCCCCTTCATTTACACAACAGAAAAAAGTAACACCTCCAGCTCACTTCCCAGATTCATCCCACTCTCCCCTCCCCCCCGTTTCTTATGACAGCTGAAAGATGCAAAGCGATAGTAGAAGATCTTGAAGGCTGACAGGAAGGACAGCAAACATCTTAGTGATCAGTATGGGGTGATCTTGACTAGGGTTGTCAAATGCCCGGCCCATGGACCAGTTACGTCCTGCACTGGCCATGCCCACACCCTATTTAGTGAAGGGGGGAAAGTCTCAATACTTGATGTGAAGCAGCCGTGACGACATGAGTTTGACACCCCAGATCTTGACAAACTGGAGAAATAGGGTGAAATCAGCAGGAAAATGCAATTTGGGTTAGAACAGTCAAAGCTGTGAAATGAGACAGTGGCAGGAGTACATGCAAAAAAAATTCTGTTTATCATGGTGCATTGAAACTGAAAGAAGAAAGCAGATGTAATTGTAGGTCCAATCAACAGAAGTACACCATCACAATTAAGGTAAGTTCTTGTTCCTCTCTTTAATTGATAAGAATATATTGCTTCCAGTTCTTAGAAAAACACTGATAAAATTGATGTTGGTTAATGAAATTTCTGCAAGAAAGCAACCAAGCTCAGAGAGCACCAAAGACCCGTCACCAACAAAAATGGAACATATTCAGAAGAGAAATAAAATGACAAGAAGCTTGAGAAGAAAAGAAAACAATGAAGAATAGTTGGTGGTTTTGACTATGTTTAGCTTGGAGACACCATATCTGTTGTCACCTACTTGAACAGCTGTCATGGGGTAGACTAGATTTTTTTAGAAGCAGGACAAGAAAGAATGGGTTGAACAGCTGTCATGGGNAGACTAGATTTTTTTAGAAGCAGGACAAGAAAGAATGGGTTGAACAGCTGTCATGGGGTAGACTAGATTTTTTTAGAAGCAGGACAAGAAAGAATGGGTTGAAATCAGAAAGAAGTAAATTTAAGAGCCATTCAACAATAGGTGCCTTGGGAAGTTGTAGGATTTAGTGGGAATGCTTATCTGAGTGGATATGTATACTCTATTAGAATAAATTATAAGTAAAATAGAATTAATCAGATTAATTTTTTCAGAACAAAACAAACCTCTCCAGCTAGCAAAAAGCCAATTTAAAAACCTATTTATCCAGAATAGGTGGAATAGGTAGAACGGAAATATCCAGGGTTCTTCATTTGTGAAAATGGGTGTTGAGGTGTGGAAACATTCATCATGCCCTTTATAATTCCCTGAAAAAAAAAATGCAGAAAGAAACAATTGAGAAAGCTTGCCTGCCCTTGTATTAAATAAATAAAAACCCCAAAGCAATCCAATGCTACATGTGCAATTTGTCTCTAATCAAATGTCAACAATTTACCATTAATATCCAAGCTGTGGACTATTATTTTCTTTCCAGGTTTAGATTACTCTATAGAATTCTCATTCAGCAGACTGTGGGAGCAGGGAAAAATGCACAAATTAAAAGCATTTCAGAATTATAAACTACCTTTGTTCCTTGGCTATTCATAACTTAATCTCATCTGGATTTTACATCGATACCCCAAAAAGAACTACATGCCATTTCATTTTACAAAACAGAGCTTATAGATTACAAAATGTTCTTCTCTTAACTGCATGTTAATTCAGTGGAATTTGCTAAGTGATCGAAAGACACACACACACATGCAAGATATTATGCAACAGCTTTCTTTAATGTCAAAGAGACAGTGTGCATGCATTCAAGGTCTTAATTTACTCCATGGTCCATATCATATAATTACATGGCACATTACTCCTGACTTCTAAGGAATGGCACAAATTGTAGACAAATTATTAATAATAATACTTAGATCTTATCTTCTAAGCATATTGCTTATATTAATTAACCCATGCTTCTTCTCAGAATAACTACATCATTTACTTTCTCATAGGCCAAACAGGAAAACAGTAGGCTACCTAAGATACTTTTATTGCTTGCATAAATCAGGAATGGTATTCATCTGCCATCATCAGGCTTCTGTATACAGCCTGTATACAGAAGCCTGATGATGGCAGATGAGATTCTGCTGAAACGTTGCTACAGCTTTAACAGCACTACAATGACGTGG
>BHFT01057701.1:0-11187 GCA_004320025.1 Laticauda laticaudata
AAAGAGAATTTGTATAAGATGTTTTACAGGTGGCATCTACCCCCAGCAAGAATAGCAAAGATGTTCAAGGACAAATCAGTGAAATGTTGGAAATGCCATCAGATATTTGGATCATATTGTCATATGTGGTGGACATGTGTGGATGCCAAAAGATACTGGACTAAAATTCATACATGGTTGGAAAAAAAAATGACAAAACAGCATATAGACTTGAAACCAGAAATGTTTTTATTGGGTATCCTACCTGAAAGCTACAACAGAGAATTGACATATTTGATTATTAATGTTTTAACTGCAGCTAGAATTGTATTTGCCCAAAATTGGAAAGATCACAGATATTGTGCACAAGAAATATACATCAACTGACAAACTTCATAAATTGAAAGAAGGTTTTATGTATTGTTTTATGTATATGTTTGTTGTCAAAAAATAAAAAAAATGAAATAACATCATTTTGGCTTTATAGAGAAGAAAAGGTGGTCCACACATTTCTGAAGATGTCAGCAGATCTAAAGAACCTTCTAGTTGCTTTTGCTATTTTTCTCGATCTCATTCTTTATTCTATCTCTGTTGATTTGCATGCTTTTCAGCCAGTAATGGACATCTTCAGGGATTTCAGGAGATTCCACCTGCAATTAAATCACACAGTTAAATCACATGGGTTAAACAGAGCAACTCCGGGATGATCAAAGGGCCAGTCTTGTGACTACTGCAGCTCTGGAATATGGGACCAGCCTGTGGGTGGGGTTGGAAATCTCCTTGCCACCCAGGACAAGGTAATGGGGCTGTTGTGGCAAGATGGGGGCATAGTTAAACCACTACATCTTTGTTCCAAGCTGAGAGTTGCAACCAAATTCCCCGCTCTGTTGGTGTTCTGGGAGGACGTGGCTTGGGATAAAGGGCCTTCCCTCTGTGTGGGCAGGCAAGTTAGCAGGGCACTGCACAAGCTGGTACCTGGGGCTCAAAGGCCCTCTTCCTCCAGCCTTAGGAGGGGCACTGCTTCCTATCCTGCCCCCCTTCGGGTAAGCCCAGCCAGGCACCACGTGTTGGGTCTGACAGTGGATGGAGAAAAGCTGTACCCTCCCTCACTTCCTGCAGGGCCTGCTGGTGAAGCACCCCTTTCGTGCACCTGCCAGTGCAGGTGGGTGCATGAGGGGAACATGCTCCACATGGGAGAGGGAGACACAGTCCATGCTCATTGTGCTGAACCAAAGGGCACAGGTGAGCAACGAGCTGCAGCCAGCTGGTGAAGTGGTGATGGTGGTGAGTGGACTGATGCATGCAGGGAGGGGAGTGCATGGGAGATGGCAATGTCAGAACCTTCCCTGGCTCTTCCCAGAAGTGCCTCACACCAGCTAAATCCTCTGCTGTGAATGCTGGCACCACCACTCATCCCCTTGCTCAGGAGGTCTCCCAGGGACAGGCGTTTGGCCAAGCTACCTGCAAACTCATCTCTCTCTCTCAGAATGCTCATGGAGAGAAGCAGCCGGAGTCACTCTTGTCTCTCAAGGGCCCAGCCAAAGTTTCCCATGCTGCTTCTGCTAACGCTCCTCAAGAGAGACGATTTCCGACACCAGGCGGTAGTGGGGAGGGGAAGCCAAGGAGGTTTTGACCAGCAAAGAGGCCTGGCTCAGAAGACTGACCAATCAGCCTTGCATGGTGACCGAAGCACCCCTCAGAACTGGCAATGGTGGCGGCAGGAGCCGCTCACCTTGGAGTGCCTCAGGTGCCGCTCCGGCAACCTTTCTGCTCCTCAGTGGCAATGCTTAAGATTAAGACTTCAGCAAAGGAGAATGTGAATCAGATCTATAAATTGAAATAATATAATGTTATAAGTTCATGCCTGGTAATCCATGCATCTTTTAATCTGCTGAAACATTTGGCACAGGGATTTAACATCTGCAGATTGCTTTGCACTTGGAATATGGTGTGAATACAACTTAATGAGTTGATTACTGCAGTAGATAATATCTTATCATAATGGGAAAATGAACAAGAAGCTTCAGCCAGACTCCTTGAGAGAAGGTGGTCTGTGGGATTTAAAATTATGAGTTGGGTGGCCCCTGAGGTCCAAAAGGTTGGCGACCCCTGTCCTATAAGATGTATGTCAAGATTCAACTGCTTTGCTTCTTTCAAACCTTAACACTTTTCAACTTGTCAATGAACTGGGACGGGGGGGGGGGCAGGGAGTGAAGAGGGAAGCAGNGGGGGGGGGGGGGGGGGGGCAGGGAGTGAAGAGGGAAGCAGAATGCTGAGGATATGTTTGTGGACTTTGAAAGCCTCACAGCCATCAAGGTCACCACTGCAGATGCTGGAGAAAAAGATGGACTGTTCCCATAACAATTGCACAAGGTGATCACCCATGGATGGGGAGAAAAGGAAGCTATTGTTTAACTAAGCAAGTTTTTGTGTGAGGAAAACCAGAGCTGTTTTTGATTCTTCAGTACTGTAGAAAGTTAGCACTCACCCCTCTTCTAGAAGAATGAAATATTAAGATAAAGATAAAGGTTCCCCTCATACCTATGTGCGAGTCATTTCTGGCTCTAGGGAGCAGTGCTCATCTCCATAACAAAGTCAAAGAGCCAACATTGTCTAAATGCTGAAGGTGCACAGAATGCTGTTACCTTCTCACCAAAGTGGTCCCTATTTTTCTACTTGTATTTTTCCCGTGCTTTCGAACTGCTAGGTTGGCAGAAGTTGGGACAAGTAATGGGAGCTTACTCTGTCATGCGGCGCTAGGGATTCAAACTGCCAACCTTTCTGATTGACAAACTCAGTGTCTTAGTCACTGAGCCACCACATCCCTTTTATTTTGGGAAATATTCTGGGAATATTAGAAATATTCTAATAATAGAAATATTCTAGGAAGTATTAAAAAGGCAGAATATTATACCTTCTTGGAAGATAAACATGCTCTTGGAAAGTAGCCTCATTCTTTAGGTCCAGGGTGATATAGTATTAGTCCTCACTCAAGATCCAAACCAGGACAAAGCCTTTAAGCAATAATAGGAATTGCCCAACACCTTTCAGAAATCAACCCTCTTCATTACATCATCACCCAGCAAGAGTCAACCAAACCTGGGACACAGACAGCCTACAAGGTTAGCTGGAGCATAGCCCCCTGGGAATCTGACAACCAATACATTTCTTTCAAGGAGTATCTCACTCTTCATTCCATCTGTCCAGCTGCACCAGGACCATGTGCTTAATGGTTCTGCCCCATTAAACCAACCTTCCAAGCAGCCTCCATGTTTCCAGTGTCCTTTTCCCCATTTGGAACTGAACCCAGATGGACATTTCTTCCAACAGTAAAAAATAGTGTCTCCAATACAGTTTTACTTTTGGGAATTGAAAGCTCCCAACAGTGTTTCCTTGGTTTGGGTTCAGTGGTTGGACAGTTGACACACAGGGGTGGGATGCAACTGGTCCTGCCCGGTTCAAAAGAACCAGTAGCTCTGAAAAGCAGCAGACAGTGAACCAGTTCTCTGTTTGCTGCTGTTTGGCCCACCGGCCTACCTGGGCTCTTACCTGTCCTTTATTTCCTGCTTTTTCAACCTCATCTGCTTTGTGCGGTACAGCGGAGGTTGAAAAAGCAGGAAATAAGAGGCTTTTCAAACGCTGCACACCTGCGTGCAGCGCTTTTCAGCTGTCCGGGAAGCACAGCTTCAGGTTTTTTTACACACGCACATAGCGTGCGTCAGGCATGCATGTGCATGAAGCGTGCATGTGCACACAAAACATAGTCACCAAACCGGTAGTAACACCAGTTGAATCCCACCCCTGTTGAAACATATTGCTAAGATAAGGAATGGGGTTAAGATAGAGCCAATAGAAGACATGTTAGAAAACCTTTGAAGTGTATTAGTTAAGACTAATGTAGCTCCTGAAAGGTTCTTTTCATGAAATTCAAATGAGTTAACATATCTCCACCTTTCAGAAGACATGCTCTAAACAGTTTATGTGTAAGATGTATGTGTGCACCGACACTGTCACGAACATAAATCTTCAAATTCTCCCAACACCTAGCAGCAGAATCTTCTCCATGAATATGGACAAGCTGCTGGTCACTCAATGTTAGTCCAATTATACAAAGAGCTCGTTTGTTGTTCCATTTAAAGTCAGCTAACTTCTTNGCTGCTGGTCACTCAATGTTAGTCCAATTATACAAAGAGCTCGTTTGTTGTTCCATTTAAAGTCAGCTAACTTCTTGGCATCGTCCTTATCATCTGGATCCCAAGCATTTATATCCGTTGAATTCTTAACTGCTTTCCATAACCCTTTTCTACGCTGAAGTAGACTGCACTTCATAGACCAGGAAATATAATTTGTTTCATCCAACCAGTGATAGACTTGGTGATGGGTCTCACACCATCTTTACCAGGACAGTAACCCACAATTAAAAAGTGAACAGCTGTCTGTATGCAGTACTGTGTATTCACACTAACTGTCAGTTATCTGAGCCTGGTATGGCCTGGGCCCATAACCAGTATTGAAGTAATTCCCCATTAGTAGAATGAGTGCACACAGGGACACATAGTGAGAGTAATATTGAGTTACACACGACCAGCACACAGATACACTGAATCATAAAATGTAGGGTTTTACTTCCAGTAAACAGTTAATCAAAGTCCAACAAACAGTTCAAGTCATACACGGTTAAAGCAGCCAGTTTTCAGTCTAGAGATAATTCAAATAACAAAGTCCAGTATCATAAACAGTTCAGTAAATAGACTCACAGCAATCCAAGAAGAATGACGATCAGTAAGTCAATAGGAAAAAATGCAGGAACCAAAAACAGCAAACATCAGAACATCACAGCAGCAACAGAACAGAACAATCCAGGTTTCTAGCTCTATCTTATGGCTGTTTGAGGAACCACACCCAATTACAATTTTAGCATTTCCTTAAAGAGAGAGTATTAAATGTCTATCCTGGTTTATATATTTCCAACCCAAATGTTAGGTGACTACCAATTCCTAACAGTCTTAACTATCTTTTAATGAAATACCAATACTACTAAACAAAGATACATACCATGGGTTACCAGCTGAAATTGCTTTACTATAACTTATATAATTAATCATATATGATGTTCTATGAGCCTGGAAAACCGTCATGTTTTCATCAAGGGAGAGGTCATAACTATCCCCACATGCATATGAAATTATTTTGGGCTGTGGTCTCTGAGCATTTTTATTCCATATTTTATAAATACTCAGCAACACAAGGGACAATTATTTTGAAGGGCTACAACATTATCTTCACGATCTTTTATTCTTAAAAAATTAAATGGCTTAATACAAAGAGCATAAAAAAGCCATTTTACTACTGAATGTCCCAAATAGCTTTAGATGTCAAGAACTTTTAATGTCTCCCACCTATGAGAAGTTCTAAAGTTTCAAATAAGGAAATTCTGATCATTTTGCATTTCTTTCCACACTGAATTTGTACAATTTTCTATTTGTAATATTAAGCCTTTTATTCTATATCTGGTTGGCTTTGATTCCAATATTATGTTTTCAAAGTGCTCTTTGCAAATGCAGGAACTGTTAATTTATTGATTAATAGCTGTAACTTTTATGCCAATTCAATCCGACCAACTGGAAGCAGTTGACAAAAATCAATCAACATAACCAGACTTGGTTCAACCAATCAACATAACCAGACTTGATTTAAGCATATTGTTAGTTTTTTTATTTATAAATGTACATGTCAGAGGTGGTATTCAGCAGGTTCTGACCAGTTCTGGAGAACCAGTAGCAGAAATTTTGAGTAGTTTGGAGAACCAGCAAATACCACCTCTGACTGGAGATTTTACAGTTTCCTTCCCCTGCCACGCCCACCAAGCCATGGCCACCAAGCCATGCCCACAGAACCAGTAGTAAAAAAAAATTGAATCTCACCATTGCTACACATTCTTTATTCCATTCTTGCCATTTGTTTTTATATTTAAGACAATTAAATTAATAGCAGCAGAAATAACATTTCTAATAATGTTTGAGAGGTTGATCAACATTTTGGCATATTGCCAACTATTTTTGGTGGCCTTCTACTACTGTAGGTCACAAATAATGAGATTGCTCACTTTTTATTTCATTTATTTGCCTTCCTGTAATTGTGATCTTTCCTTTCTTTGCATTTTGTAAAGCATTCACAAAATTGTTATCAAACAGCTGATCAGTACAATGAATGGGTGGATACAGTGAATGGGGGAACAATATTCTCTTTTGAGCAGACTGAAGAAATTTTAACCTTCAATACCCAATAGCTTTATAATGATGTACCAAGAACTTCAGGGGGATCAGACTCATTAAACATCACAGCAAGGCCCCAGAATTATATTCTTTTGTCAGGTTTTTTTGGTCATATTTTGATGGGTTATAACCTTTGGTGTTTAGTTGCCCAATATACTTCTGTTATTTAGGCTTTAAACACTTCAAGTCAAAAAAGCTTATACTGCTTTAAGCAAAGCATTGTGTTTTTGTAGACCTGCTGGCTTACTTATTTTTACACATGAATGGACCATTCAGTTTGATACCTGGAGTGCAGTTTTATTGAGGATCCTATTGCGTTCCTTTGTTAATAGTCTCCATTAAATGTTGACTGAAAAGCAGATCCCTGATTACAGCTTAAAATGTCTCCTATTAAGTAATATACTGCTTACTTGATTTTTTTTTTTACAAAAATCCATGCATTTTTTCCCATGCGGCCAGGGAAACAAGTGGTGCAGAAATTTAGAATCCATCAGCCAATCAGAATATTACATTATGGCTCATATTATCACTAAATTGTTCTGTCCTTTCTCCCACTAGTCCTTTATTAATTTGTTAAATCTCCCAAAGGTGCTTTTTCAGGAGACAAGTGAACTTTCTTGGTTTTTTTTTTCTTTTGAAGACATCTCGCTTCTCATCCAAGATATCCAGGATAAGATCTAGGATAATAGGGAATGGAAGGATTTATATTCTTTGCTGACAGCTGATCATCTGTGTCCATTTAGAGGGTTATTGAAACACATGGAGGTTCATCTGTGCCCTCAGGGATACTTGAGTACTGCTCATGGTTCCTGTAGACTGCAATTTTTCCCCTTTGGAAATCAATTTGGATCCTCAAGTAACCCTAAGAACACAGATAAACCTCCAAGTGCATCAACGACCCTCTAAAAAGATGCAGATCACCAACTGTCTTCAAGGAATATAAATCCTTACATTCCCCACTATCCTGTCAGAGCTGAAGAAGCTTCTGGATGAGAAGCAAAACGTCTTCAAAAAAATAAACAGAAAGAAAGTCCAGTGGCCTCCTGAAAAAGGACTTTTGGGACAGCCATGACTTGGATGACTGAGAATTTCTACAGATGTTTGTTAGATCTATATTTATTATTTGTTTATTTATTGAATTTCTATTGCCGCCTATTTGCTCATGGCGACTCGAGGTGGCTTACAGAATGTAAAACCATATTTAAAATTAAAAAACAAGAAAAACTAACAAAAAGAATCAAATAAATTAATAAAGTACAATAGAACAAAATCTGGAAAAAATAAATAAAAAAATCACACTCAACTCCCACCCAACCCCCGTCCCAATGACAGCAAATCACATGAGCCATTTGATGAGCGACATCCCATCTGTGTTCCCCAGGCCCGCTTGCAGAACCAGATCTTCAGTGTCTTCCTGTTCAAGAATTCAAGGTAACATATCATATTAGCTTTCCCTCCTCATATTTTTTCATCCAAGAACCTTATGAGCTAATTCGAATTGCCCCAAACTCATTCAGGGAGTTTCTGAAACAGAATATGGGTGAAAACCAGGGTTATTATACTTCCAGTCCCAAATCTTAGCTACCATCCCACTCTGATTTTCATTGCATATTCTGTATTATGAAGTACGCCCAAATATATCATTAAAAAGCTATTGTATTAGCACTGACATATACCAAGAAATTCCTGCTGAATTTTAGGCTGTCTTTCCTGCTTTATGCCTTCCTCCAGGCCAGGCCATCTATTATCACTTCTTGCATATTTAGAAAAAAAAAATCTGGTATTTTTGATGCCACTGTATAATATTCATGCCTGCATATACATTTAAAATACTGAGTTACAGAAAAAGTGGCAGAGCCTTACAACATTTTTATTTATAAATTATAAGAAATTACCTTGCATACATGAGAAGGGTGGCAAATAAATGTAATAAATATATAAAATTACTTTAAATGTATGCTCTATTTCTGGAAGGAAAGCAAAATTTTTCAGTGACGAGAAAACATAGCTCAAGCTTTGAAGTTCTGGACTTGCTTGTTTCTCGATTGATGGAACAAACAGTTTATTTTATTTATTTATTTGGTTTGTCAATTGCTTACAGGTTAACAGGTATAAGTAAAAACATAGTGATGAATACATGGAAATATACATAGGACAGAGATGATAGGCACATTAGTGTGCTTAGTATGCCCCCTGCAGACCTCTTAGGAAAGGGGTGAGGTTAACAGTAGAAAGTCTAAGGTTAAAGTTTTTGGGGTTTGGGGAAGAAACCACAGACTCAGGTAGAGTATTCCAGACACTGACCACTCTCTTGCTGAAGTCGTATTTCCTGCAATCAAGTTTGGTGCAGTTTACCTTGAGTTTGTATCTATTGTGTGCTCTTGTACTGTTATGGTTGAAGCTGAAGTATTCATTGACAGGTAGGACATTGCAATGTATGATTTTATATACTATACTTAGATCGGACCGAAGGCGGCGTAGTTCTAGGTTTTCTAGGTCTAGAATTTCAAGTCTGGTGGCATAAGGTATTCTGCAACGAGTAGAGGAGTGGAGAACTCTTCTTGTGAAATATTTCTGGACTTTCTCAACTATGTTAATATCAGATACGTAATATGGGTTCCAGACTGATGAGCTGTATTCGAGTATTGGTTTAGTAAATGTTTTGTATGCTCTAGTTAGTAGTGTGATATTACCAGAAAAAGCTACATAGGATTAGGTTAACAACTCTTAATGCCTTTTTGGCTTTGTAGTTACAGTGGGCTCTAGCACTTAGATGATTATTGATGAATGCTCCAAGGTCCTTGACAGAGTTTGGATCCTCAGCAAGGTCTTGACTACTTAGCTTGTATTTTATTTTCTGCTTTTTTGTTTTTTTTTGCCAATATGTAAGACAGAGCATTTATTTGTCAAGATTTGAAGTTGACATTTGTTTGACCATTCTGATACATACACTTTTTTAAGGCCAGTCAACTGGTGTCCTTGAACATTAAAAAGCAACAGAGAGCCTAAATCTAAATCTTTTTTTTTTTTTAATTAAAATTAGAAGTGGCAGAAGCATGCAAGTGTGCCACATCTTTGGGAACACTAACTTCATTTAGGGAAAAGATTGCTTAAATCTTTCCCCTAAAGTATTTAGCAACCATAAGAGATTTCAATCCAGACATTTGGAAGATCCATGAAAGGGGAGAAAAAAAAGATGGAAAGCCTCTTTCCCAAACCAAGGTACTGTACATTCTCACTGGGAATTATGGGATTTGAAATCTAATGCAATTGACAGATGGCAGATGGAGAAAGACTCCTATAACATGATTGAAACAAAAGTTCAGTTTTTATTGTATGGATTTCTGCGTTTGTAGCATACAGGAAATCAGCTATTATCTGCACTGTTTCTACAGCACCACAGTTCCTCTCCTCAAGGCAACCAACATTATTCTCAGCAGAAGTCTCAAAATGAATGGAACTGTGATTGAAGGAAACCATGGAAATAATTTCCTCCAGACAAACTAAAGTGGGAAGTGATGTGGAAATGATGCTAACTGGGCAGAGATTTTAGCCTAGGTGAGCTTCTTTTTCTTCCTCTTAGTAGCTTTAAAGCAAATACACTAAATTAAAAAAATGTTGGGAGAAAATGTGTTTCTTTGACAGGGAGATATTTGATGCATTTGTATGGTTTGAAGAAAAGCAAGGCAAATTGTTTCCTATATATTTTTAAATGTTATTTTAACCCGTAAGTTAGAAAGCAAAAAACAGCAAGGAATAGTTAAAGAAAACTGAAGGAAAATGATAAGATTCCAGCCATTTTAAAAGAAATAGCTCGTGCAGCAAGGGTGGGATTCTACCAGTTCACATCTATTTACTAGAACTGGTTAACATTCTAAGCAGTTCGGAGCACTGGTTGTTAGAAGAAATTACTGGCCTAATCCTGTAAGGAAGGCAGGAAGGTAACATTCTGGTGTTGCTTACAGAAACTGCCTCTGTATTAACCCTTATTACATTCTTGGCAGGACTAGACTTCCTGTCTCTGGAACTTCTCTGGAGTTTTTTTCCCCTCCTTTGCTGGTACTTTGCTTGTGTGGAGTGACCATTCAAAGTTACAATGGCACTGAAAAAAGTGACTTATGACCCTTCTTCACACTTATGACCATTGCAGCATCCCCACAGTCATTGGAAGCCAGATGAGGAGAGGTGTGCCTCGATGTGAGTAATATTGAGTTGACCATACCCAGCCAATAACATGACCACCAAGCCATGCCCACCAACTATGCCATGCCCACAGAACCGGTTGTTAAAAAATTTGAATCCCACCCCTGTTGTGCAGTGTCTCCTAACCTTGGCCACTTTAAGACATATGGTCTTCACCTCCCAGAATCCCTTAGAAAATTGGGGAAGCAGGCCTGAGGAATTCTGGGAGTTTAAAACCATATGTCTTAAAAGGGTCAAGGTTGAAAAACACTGAACTAGTGTGTCATCTAGGAAAATACACCAAGTCAGGTAACTGGTTTATCTAGCTCTATATCAGAGCTGTCAAACTCCTGGCCTGCAGGCCAGATTCATCACATGCTGGCCATTGTGCACTCCCAGTTTAGTGAAGGGGGGAAAGTCCTGATATATCACGTGATGCTGCCATGATGATGTGAGTTGTCACCTCTGCCCTCTATTATTGACAATAATTGGTAATGGTCATCTAGAGTTTTTTTTTTTAAAAAAAATTATTGGTTTTTAAAACAAACATAAACAAACAAAACATAAAAACATCAAGCCATCTTCCATATATATACATATAATGTGCCGGTTGGTTTACAAATTGTTTTGTACTTCCATTTCGTAGTCTTCAATTACAATTACTTTGTATACATTCTCATATTTTCAATCAAATATTAAATACATTAATATCATTATTAATCAATCATTTGACTATACTTTTATTCATTCA
>BHFT01057706.1:0-11572 GCA_004320025.1 Laticauda laticaudata
AATTTTGCTCATCTGCTGTGTCCTTTATGCATACGTTTTGCGTCTGTCGGCCAGTGGGACCTAGCCTTTACTACAGAACCAAATCTGACAGAAAGGAGGACAGGGAGAGAGAGAAAGACAGAGAGATAGAGACAGAGAGAGAGAGAGAGAGAGAGAGAGAAGACAAACACACAGAGAGAGGGAGAAAGAGAGAGAGAGACACAGAGAAAGAGAATGAATTATGTTTCTTCACAGCCCATCTCTCTTAAGTGACTCTGTACAATCACCATTTGAATGGGAAAATCAGTATGACTGATCTAGAAAATATTTCTCTATACTCTGCAGGTCCAATGATTTACACAAATCTTTATTACTATATATGTTTGGCTAAACTTCAAGACAGAAGAGATTAAATAATTCTTATTCAATTGGATTATAAAATCAGAAGTGTTGTTATTTAATTCTTATTTTTTTAATTTGATGAAACATTGCTTGATATATATATATTTAACACTAGTTGGGGAAGGCAGAACATAAAATTACATAAATAAATTAGTAAAATGTAGGATAACAGGGACCTAAGATTAAGTGGGATGAAGGTAAATACTGGCCCTGTTATTCCGAGTTTAGTGTAAATTTGCAGGGAGAAATGATGTGTGATGACACTTATTATGCTGCTGATGTATTAAGGTCAGATGCTATAATGCAAATTCATCCTGTGACACTTGTGTGTCATACTTGTCATTGCATAAGTATCATTATTCTGTCAATATGATTGCAGATCTGCTCATAGACATCTCCTTTGTTCATTATCAGATTCCCTGACTTGACATCCTTTTTGACTGATGTATCCTGCCAAGCATTTAGCAGTTATGCAGAACTTCTTTCCCCATGATGGCCATGTCATTTAGGGGCTCATAAAGACAGACTTGGTCATTAGTGACTTGTGTTCCTCTTTATTCAAAACTTCCTGATATAGAGAAACAAACGAAGAATTACCTTTTTTATTGTCCACTTTCTAAAAGCTTTATTCTCTCATACATACAGTATACCTACTTATATAAAGGCAAAGGTTTCCCCGTCCAGTTGTGTCCAACTCTAGAGCATGGTGCTCATTTCCATTTCTTGACCAAGGAATTATCCAAAGATATTTTCAGCATTGCCTGAAGACGTTTTCCATGGTTATATGGCCAGCATGGCAATATGCCAAAGGCTTACAGAATGCTGCTATTTTTCCACCAAGTGGTACCTATTAATCTACTTGCATTTGCATGTGTCAGGTTTCCAAGTAATGAAATTCATTTAAAAAGAAAAAAGCAAAATCCATTTTCCAAAACAATTTCTTTTATTTCGGAAAGCATCAAATTGGCAAAGTCTGTTGTAATTCCAGATCTGACACAACCTGGAATTATGCCACATAATATTGGAAGTTAGAAACAGCTCCCAAAAGTCACATTCCACATTCGAAGTAAATAAATGTTTCCTGGTGTCATCAATTTCCACCTCCACCTCCAGGTCACAGCATGGTCAACTTTTGTTCCCCTGGCCACCTAGCCTAAACAACTCTCTCTATCTCCACTTCTCCCACCTTAGGAATGTGGCAAGCCTGGAACCCTTCCACCCACAACCAGAAAAGAGGGAAAAAAAGAAAATGAATATATTATAAGGCTAAATAAAATGGCTATGCATATGTCAATTTCGGGCTTGACAGCATGCCTTCTAACTGCTAGGTGGGCAGGAGCTGGGAGAGGAATGGGAGCTCACCTTGTTGTGTGGTGCTCAGGTTTCAAACTCAAGCTCAGTTTCTTAAACTGCTAAGCCATCACACAGCCTTAAGCCCCTTGTCACACGTTGCACCAACGGATGCACGAGGATGGTAAAACGGACAGAAAAAGCTGAATCAACGTTGAAACGCGATGACGCACTGCCTCTGGTGCCGTTGCTTTCTTCTATGGGCCGTTCCACATTCCGTTATGACGATTCATACGCTCAGAAGTTTTGAGCTGCCCAAGACTTAATGTGCAGGAAAAGTGTATTCGCAACCTTCAATCCATTGTATGCAGTTCCACTATGCATCTGCAAGCATCCGTTCTGCATCGTTACGCATCGCTAAGTATCCGCTAGGCATCCGACTGTGCATAGGAAAGCGGCAGCGCAAACAACGGCAAATCCCTCGGACGGAGAGGGGAAGGCAGAATCTGATGCAGAATGGATAGACCGAACGGGATGCCTAGCGGGCAGCATAGGAAAATCCAAGAGGAACGTGGTGTGGAAAAGTGGAAAAACCCACAAAACGGTGCGCAACGAGGGGGCCTAAATCTCGGAATAAGGATTGATCTGCAGGAGATGTCTAGAGGATGCCTGAGATTGGCAAACAGGGACAACCTATTACTGCTATAAAAAAGGTAGGGGAGCAACACATCTGGATCTCACTTTTCAGAAACAGCAACCCTGTGGTGGAAACCTCTTGTTTGCTTTACGCCTTCGTCTGCCTTCCTCTCAAACAGGCATCCAGTCATGGGTCCGCTGGCATGTAACACAGTCCTTTTGGCAGCACCTCTTCTGCACCGTGCGCAGCCATCTACGGCTCTGTGAACCTCTATACGTCGGGAAGAAAAAAAGTGACGGGTCCGCAAAGGGGTACGGGAGATCTGGAGGTACGGAAGATGGTCACCAGAAAGAGCAGAGACGACTGTAGCAACAGGCTGATGGTGGAGCTCGCGAGCAGAAACATCGGCGTGTCAGAACTCATGAGGGTGCATCCAGCATGTTTTGCGAGTTAGCATTGCACTATCCTAAACAAAAAAAGCACCTGCCGAAGCAAGTCCAGATAACTTCGTAGGGCACACAACTGACACCGTAACACGAATAATAGAGGCCAATGCATGGCACACAGTGGTGCAGGCGGCCTGACACCCAGCGATTGACAGCAAGCATCCAACTTCTGGGCGCACGCTGGACCGGTGCTGGCAACAGGTGCCTGACGGCTGCGGCCACCTGGCCTTACGGGAGCCATGACGAGGCAGCCATGCCAGTGTACAGGTTGGAGAGGTGGACGACCAACAGGCCAGAGTCAGCAATTGGTGGGTATCAGAGAAGTGCTGCAGGCCGATCATCGAAGAAACAGGACGCGGAGCTCCTCGCAGAAAGTGCCACCTCCACTGGTTAACGAAGAGCGTCGACGCGAAGAACAACAAACGATTATGCAGAGCTTCAGTGGGGATAATCAGAGGTGTAACTTCCACCACCTTTACACCTTTAGAGCCCATCGATGAGCAAGCACATGGGCCTTGCAGAAGCGCCAGCCAAGTCGGAAGGGATCCCAAACTATTATTATACAATAATACAAGGCTTCATAATCAAGCTCAATCCTCTTCACCAAGGTGGTTCGGATGGCGACTTATGGTAAGAGGCTTCTGAGCCTGTGGACATCGATGACTGGATGCAGCGCAGCAGGCTCCCCGTTGTCAGGATGTCCCACAGGAAAGTGATGAACGCAGGCTCACATCAAAAAGGGAGCGGGCGACCGAATCAGCCCTCCATCATGGGCTGCTGCCCTCAGAGTCCAGAGCCACGCCCAGGGGACAGGACACACCGGGAGTAAGATGTGGCCGCTACTTATGAGTCGTGCGGGGCGAGATTGATTCCTCTCTCCCACTCACGTGAACTGTTACACTGGACATCGGAAAGCCTAAACACTCCAAATACCTCCCGTGAAGAGAGGATCCAACTACAGGCTGTCCAGGCAAGGCGTGGAGTGGAGAAGCTTGGCGGTCTGGCCAACAGGTTCCAGGTACTATCTCACCTACCCAGTGCAGATCACCCACTTAGACCGTAGATGGGAGGACTCATGGAGTGCTGAACGCTGCACAATTCAGGCGCCCGGCTACCCAGTACTCTCTGCAGACAGGCTCGATGGACCGGGTCAACAAGTAGATGGACTCGAGAGCCTGGTGGTAATGAGAGGCCGGAGTGATAACTCTTGATATGCAATCGTGACTGGTGTGCAAAGGGCCCACCACTAGGAGCTCTCACTGAGGAAGAAGCAGCTCAATTCCTGAAAACACTGGTGCAATGTCCCGAGGCTGGAGCATAGGTGGAAGTAGCAAGAAAAGAGAATGATAGAGCTTAATAGCGGACTGCTTCCTTCAGATCTGTTGCATGCATCTACCACTGAATGAAGAGGACGATGCCATGTGGAGTGGCCCTATCAGATGACACAGGCATTGTAATAAAATGAAGTGTGTTATATGTTGAGCATGTGTGGATGATTGAGTTTGTGGATGCTATTATGATAATAGAGAGTGGCTGTGAAGATGTGGGTGGGACCGGTACGGGAGGCATGAAGGTGGACCTACAGTCCCAGTCTTTCTTGGCACTGGAGGATCTTATGCTCATCCACACGAGCTATTAGCCATCGCCAAAGGGTATCCCGTGCCCATCCCACAGGTTCCCTGCCCATCCCAACAGCTAATCTGGTAACCATCCCACAAGCATGCAAAGGCGTTAAACCATTTCCTAAAAGTTCCAGCAAACGTTTAGTTAAAAAAACCGAAAGAAGCAAGTGGTGTCAGAAATCTGATGAAAATAGACTTTAACCGATTAACAACAAAGCTATAAGACAAAATGAGTCTCTGGCCTATTCCTCTTCGGATCTGCTCAGACCAGGTGAAGGGTGCAGGTGCTGTGAGGCTGGCAAAGACTGGTTGTGGAAAGTGATTGTCATCGCGCCTCCGAAGCAGAAGCGCAAGAAACCCCAAGCCAGAATAGCGAGCCCGTGCGCAGAAGCCCCAGGAGAACAGAAGATGAGGGGCAGGGGTGGGCATTTGTAGCCCTGTCCTCAATTGCAAGGGCTGAGCAAGCAGATGGCTGAGGCTTGCTGTGCTTCAGCATGGTTGTGGGTTGGCTGGCTGTGGTGCGGGAGGCTTGGCAGACACTAGAAGGCTTGGCACGGAAGGCTGCGCATCGGAGGCAGCAGGCAAGGTGGCAGGCAGACTGGCTTGGCAGCAAGGCTGGACGGCAGGCAGGACAGCAAGGCTGGCAGGGAGGTGTCAGCAAGGTGCAGGCAGGCTTGCAGGCAGACTGCAAGCAGACATGCAGGCAGGACAGGCGAGGCAGTCCGATGTGTCTGCAGCAGGTCTTTCCTCTGAATGGTGACCTGCTTTCCAAGCTGCTTCCGTTATTATCGCGCGAGGGCTGATGGACACGATCCTCCACATGGTCGCAATTACAACGCCAGGCACCTCCATTAGGCTTTCCGCTGTGCTACCGTCCTCAATCCCGCTCGTGCATCCACGCCTGTGCATCCGCTTCCTGTTCCGTAAATCCGCGTCGCTTGGCTGAGGTCCCCTGCGGAAAGACCTAGCGGATTCGAGGCAGGATCGCACAGCGGAAGCTAATGGATGAAACCTGGCGATTAACTTGGAAAGTGCGGAGAGGTTGCGTTGCATTCAGCCCGCGGAAATCTAACGGAAGCAGTTGGAAAAGCAGGTCACCAATTTCAGAGGAGAGAAATCCTGACTGCCAGACAACATCGACTGCCTTGCTCTGTCCTGCCTGCATAGTCTGCTTGCATAAGTCTGCCTGCAAAGCCCTTGCTCCAGCTTCGCTGCCAGGCCTTCAACCCCGCCACGCCTTAAGCTGTCATGCCTGCTGCCAGCGTGCTGATGCCACCATTGTCTGTCTGGCCAGCCTTGCTGCACTGCGTCCGTGGCCAGCCTTTCTGCACAGCCTTAGTATCAGTGTCCAGCCGTCCCCTGCCAGCCAGCACACCCACAACTGCTGAGACAAAGCAACCTCAGCCATCCTGCTGTGCAGCCCTTGCAAGTAGGGCGACAGGGCTACCATCCCACCCCGTGCCCCTCACTCTGGTTCTCTGGGGCTTCTGCAGCACGGCCTCGCTCTTCTCGGGCTGGAGTTATCTGGCCTGGCCTTCTGGCCTTCTGGAGGAGCTGATGAAAGCACTCCAGCACCAGCCACACTCCACAGCACCTGCACCCTTCACCCCTGGTAACCTGGAGCAACCCAAGAGGAATACCAGAGACTCATTTTTGTCGTTATATAGTGTTAATAAGATACATTTGTTGGCATACTTCACACACTTGCTTTCTCATTTCCTTTATATATATCTTTAGAACATAGATGTCATGGTAGGAACAACGTTTGATGTATGGATAACAACAGATGGTGAATAACTTAGAAAGTCCTCACCTTTGCAAAATCTGTGCCTTTGAGTTGGTGACTGCGAGTTGTGCTGGACCAGTCATTGATGCACTCGTTGAAAGAATTGTGGGCTGGGCAAGCCGAAACTGAGAATACATGTGGAATTTGATGCTGAGTGCCAAGCAGGGATACTTCTATCTCAAGGAGGGTAACGTACAACACTGCATGCGATTGAAAAAGATATGTTTGAATAGATTAATATATAGAATATCCATTTTACACAGATGAAAGGCGACTAACATGTGTGACCCAATAAGGATGGTGAATAGGGTGCCTCTGCCACGTTTCTCTACAGTGATGACTCCAATCCTCTCAGGGCTCGCACTCTCCTCTCTCGAAATAACCAATCGATCATGTCCCATCATCCAAATTTTCGGCAACTAGCTCTAAGTTACTCCAAAACTTGTTTATTATATGCCCTGTTTTTCATCTAGTGTCAATGGAGGTGCTCGCACACTCGCACATTGCCTGTTGCGCAACATTCCTCAATCCTAAGAGAATCGCTCGCTAGCTTAGCTGAGAAATAGATGCTAGAGAAAACTAGCCACCCTGTATTACGCGTGACGTTTCTAAAGCCATCCACTATATTGGAATCTATCTATATCCTGTCCTTGCAGCACAAGCGCACAGTCACACGGCAAGAAGGTACAACAGATGCAAGGGTGTAGCATGCGACCACCGCTGTTATGCTTTAGAAGTGGTTAGCGCGTGGCTGTCGTACCTGTTCATACATAATAAGTATGCACTGAGCCTCGTTGTTAGGTGTCCGTTGTGTTCTGATACACATCAAGGTTGAGATCACTATTCGGCTTCCTTCAGACTCCTGATGGCGTGCTCCTTCCTCGCCAGTGTGCTATACTAAGGTTCACTCTTCTGTTTCAATGGTGCTTACGTTTTCGATTGTCGTGTGCCACACAGCGTTTCTTCCTCTTGTCAATGCGACTGTGTGTGTCTCTTCTCTTGTCTATACGAAATTTTTCTTACCTCAAGCTTCCTCCTCCATGCATAACTTTCTGTCTGTTTCTCTTTGACCTGCTTTGTACTTAATGTTTACAAAACTGAACTGGAACTGCAAAACTTACCAGAACGCCCCATTTACAGCGGGCCATGTGGGCGGCACAGCCTTGTGTTCCTGCGCAGCCTGGATTAATTGCTTTGGGGGGGTGCTCTAGGAGTGAGATTTCTCTGCAGCCCACTGAAATTTTATCCTGGCCCACCAGTGGGCTGCAGCCCACTGGTTGACAACTGCTGGTATAGAACAGTGGTCACCAACTGGTGGGCCATAGACCATTGGTGGGCCATGAGAAAATTTTGGTGGGCTGCAGAGAAATGTCCCCCCCAAAGCAATTTATCCAGGCTGTGTAGGAACACAAGCCTGCACCGGCCACATAGCCTGCCTACCCGCTGGCCCCTACCGTTCTGCCGAGTGCAAACCTTACCTTGAGTAGAGCCACATGAGCTGGAACTGGAAGGTAAGACCAATGGTGGGGGAGAGTAGCTGCTCTTCCACCCAGGTGCACTGGCCTGCCATGGAATGGAAGAGTTGCTCCGGGATGACCAAAGGGCCAGTCCTGTGACTATTGTGACTCTGGAATATGGGACCAAGCTTCTCACCAACGTCAGCAAGCCACCGTCAGTCAAAATTCGTATTACTGGTCCACGGGATTTAAAATTATGAGTTTGGTGGTCCCAGAGGTCCAAAAGGTTGGCGACCCCTGGTATAGAATACTATACCAATATAGTAATGGTGGCTAAAACACCAGCCATGGATCCAACTCCAAGTAGTCAAGCATAAATGCAATACAATAACAAATCAATCTATCAGCTAATTTTAGTGCATATTCCTAGGTTAACTAAATTCAAAAGGAGTCATACTCTCTGTCCCTTACTGCACACATATTGTAAGTATGTGAATAATACTTAGATTGACTTTGTAAAATTCCTTTTTACAGGCATTTTGCTAAGGCTTTGTTTCATATCTTGTTTGTTATCTTGTCTCCCACTTCTGGTAGGTCTTGAGTAAAGAAAGAAGAGATGGCCTTGAAGGGAGCTATATTTCTGAGCTGTGTGCTGGGAATTAGTACCCTGACCCTGGAGGAACCTGAGGATGGAGGCAAGCATTGGGTTGTCATTGTGGCTGGTTCCAATGGCTGGTATAACTATAGGCACCAGGTGAGAAGGCTTTGAGTTCCAGTTGAACAATGAATAAGTAAACAGAGGATTTCATGCTAAATTGAATGAAATTTTTCAGAACTCTCTCTACCGAGCTAAAAATGTCAGTAGACTGCACTGAGAATGAATGTCTTGTTTGTTGAAATTTAGCCAACTCAGTGTGGGATTTTTATTACTAATACTATATCCAGATGTATAATAATAATAATGAAGTAACCCAAGATTTTTAAGCCTGACTGCCCATCAAAGTAACTGAGTCACGACTGTAACCAATCTTCTATACTTTCAAATATTTATTCTTACAAGAATAAAGAAAAAACTCTGCATGAGGTGTAATATGGTAGAGGAAATTGTTCTTGTTAATTGTCTTAATTGTCCTCTTGAGTAGGAAGGCAAGATACACACTGAATAAATAGAATCAAAACATTACTTCCAATCTGCTTTTAGCACAGGTATGATTTAGATTTATTTAGACTTCCTGACCCATCCAGAAGTCACTAACTTGGCACCAAATCTTAATATTTTTAGCAAAGTTTGAGACACTTAAGTTTGGCATTTGTTCTTTCTTTGCTGTAGTACAGAGACAGAACAGACTATACTTTCTCCTCATTAGTGGCTGTCAGGGTTCCGATGGATGCCCTAATTAATCCATGAGCCTCGAGCCAAGTTTCAAAACATTCTGCATTCTGTTCCAATGACTTGGTCACTAAGTGAATATATGAATGAGAGAGATATGTTGTGAAGATCACTGGTTGCTATCATCTCATTCAGATAATTTTTTCTGGTACAATGTACAACCTGTTTTCCTTCCTTTTTTGCCCCCTTACCGATTGGAGAGATTGCTTAAACAAACTGTCTCTCCCTGAGCTGTCCCCCCCCCCCCCNGCTTCCCTAAAAAAGTGCTAATGCAAGTTTACAGCCCTGGGTCTATAACCTTAATTAGTTGATTAGAACCTTGCAGCCTTGCAGCCTGACCAGACTTTAATCAGTTTCACACTGTCAGAAAATTTTGTAGTGAATGCTACATAGGTCTGAAATGATTTTTTAGTTACAGTTGATAATGTTTGTGTTTGTGAATGGTCGCTAAGTAAGATAGTCATGAAGCAAGAAGTGCTGTAAATGGGGCATTCTGGTAAGTTTTGCAGTTCCAGTTCAGTTTTGTAAACATTAAGTACAAAGCAGGTCGAAGAGAAACAGACAGAAAGTTATGCATGGAGGAGGAAGCTTGAGGTAAGAAAAATTTCGTATAGACAAGAGAAGAGAAGTTGCAACAATGAAGTGAAGTTGAAACAGAAGATATAAAACAGCAGCCCTCAGATTCTGCAGAAGGATGTTTATTTACTTTTAAAAAACACTAAATAAAAGCTGCAGTGATTTTTATTGTGAAATCTTCCTCTCTTTTGCACCAAACTTGTTTGTCCTTATTGCAACTAGAAACTTGTTGATGGAAGATGGAAACTGTACTAAACTGCAATTGGCTAAAATAACCAGACATTGCAGAAACGTGCAGTCCTCTTCAAGAAGAGTCAAGTCTGAAATTTTCACTGAAGGAAACAAAATGACCATGGTAGAAACAACTCAATTCTATCTCTTTTCATGGCCTAAAAATCAATGTTTTTCAACCTGGACAATTTATTAAATGATAACTTATAAATTATTTGGACTTCAGCTCCCAGATTTCCCCACCCGGCATGAGAATTCTGGGAAAATTCTGAGAATTGAAGTTTACACATATTAAACTTGCCAAGGTTGAGAAACAATACCTAAAAATTGCTCTGCCTTCAGGTGTTTTTTATTCTCTGTTTACTTTTTATTATTAATCTCCATCTGATCTATGACATTTCAGTATGTGACTTGGCTAAAACGTTTCTATAATTTTTATTCTGCTATGTTTGCAATAGAGAAGAAAATGGAAAGCCTAGCATAACATTAACCTGTGCATTTTGTGTGACAAAGTTGTCCTACTGTTGGAACAGATATACATATACATTTTCAGAATTGTTGGATTAAGAAATACTGTTCATTCTGTGTTTCCAAGAAAAAAATATTAAGGAAAATCCACTATAATGCAGTGTGGGGTGGTTTTGTTTGCAATAAATCTTTTATATTATTGACTTTTTAAGCACTTTTGAAAGATTCATTACAGTGTCCTGTGAAAGTTAAATGTTGAGTAATATCTGTTTCTATCTGGACAAGGAAGTTAGAGGACTACAGATATTGTGAATAGCATCCAACAATAAGAACTTGGATAGTTGTTCCTTTGGCTTAGCTATAGGTTTAATTTCTGGTTTAAAGGAATTTTTCCAATATTTTTCAAACCATATAGAAACATTCACAAGGTAAATAATAAATTCTCACCACTTTTTCCTACTCTTTATTTGGAAAAAATTAGGCTTACTATAATGGAGTGGCTAAATGAAAAAGTATCTATTGTTGTGAGCATAATTTTGCAGGTGTTGGCTTCTCTTTCCCAAGCAGTGACCCATGCAGCAAACCACAGAAATTCAGTAAAGCGTGAATGCTGTGAAAATAGTCGCCTGTTGCAGCTGGAAAGTTCCAGAATTACACCTGCAATTTACCACATCATCAAACCTTGATTTTGGTCATAAGGGTGAATTATAGTCAATTAAAAAGCATAGAAAATATCTCAGAGTCTAAAGAATAGTAATTATAAAAAGCTAAAGGATATAAAACAGAAGTGTATATATAAAGCAAAAGTCTAAAAAGAATCTAAAAGAGGTAGAAGCATTAGATGGATGTAAGGGGCATATAAGTAAGTGATAGACTAAATCATCACAGTACAGAGCACTCTAGGATGAGGAAGTAGTGCTCACTGGAACTAGTTTATAGCACAGATCATCTGTTGAATTTTAAGCACTGATGCATACAACATGACAACATATGTTGTATCAGGGTCGGTATCTGTAAACAACAGGGAGATGTAGACTTCTCCTATGCACCCTGGGTAATGGTGTACCCAGGTGTAACCATTGTGCTGTGATAAGATGAGGCTGGTGCAAATGTCTGTAATATAGGCACCGGAGAAATATGGGTTCTGTTATTTCTGTGTGTTCAGAGTCACAAGGACATTGTCTCTGTTGGTAGAGAATTTTCCTATAACAGTCTTCAAGGACAGCTGAAGAGAAAACATGACATCCCGCCAGAATAAACCTCTGTTGGTTAGATACTTCAAGTTTAA